>JAOVYW010069009.1:0-19250 GCA_025775045.1 Hiodon tergisus
AGAAGTACTGTGGCAAGTTCTCCAAGATGCTCGGAACAATCTACCTGCCGATTGTCTAATAAAACTGCACAACAGTGCACCTAAGACAATTGAAGCAGTTTTAAAGGCAAAGGGTGCTAACAATAAATATTCCCTCCCTTTTTGGTGTTTGTTTTGAATTGTTTATTGTCCTTTATAGTATTTATTTTTTATTTAGAAACTTTTAATTTCATTATTTTTGAAAGCATCTTTTCTTTACATATTTTTTTTTACATGTGCTTAAGACTTTTGAACAGGACTGTATGCATATATATGTACTGTATGTGGCAAAACAATGGGTAGAGAATCTGCCCCAGACAGCCTGACAACAAGACCAATATTTCTCTGCTGTGAACTTGGCACAGCTGGTGGCAATGGTTAATCAGCTGTGGCATAAAAGGTTGCAGGTCTCCTTAAAGTCAGGGCCTGTACCTAACAGGATAATGCAGGTGACAGCTAAGAGCTTGTTTGAGCCCAACTGAGAAGTTGTGTTATTTTGGCCCATATTTGCTAAAGAAACAAATTGTTTTTGTAGAAGAACAAGTGTTTTTGTACTGTTTTTGCACAAACCTAGGTTTTGTTGTCTCCTGGTTATACCTCTGCCCAGACAATTAAAGATGTTTTCTTTTAATGCTGTCTCCAGTTGGGGATTTTAGCTGATCCTGCAAGTCTCGTATGCCCCCCACCCGTTAACTTAACCAAATTGAAGGGTTAATTGGGATCAGCTGTTAGAATACTTATGGTTAACAATGGCTAGAAATCTAAATAACTTTGGCTCTTACCATCAGTGTGAAGTTTTCAGCACACAAATTCTAGAGGCACATCAGGTCATGATCAAAATAAATTCCTGAAGACCAAAGGGTTGAAAACAAATGCTCTGGAGTTATAGTCAGGGACAGTGATGAATCTTCCCAAGAGTGGCAGTCCTGCCAAAATCTCTCCAAGACTAAGGCGCAAAATCGCCCTAGAACAACATCCAGAGATCTACAGGGCTCTCTCACCTCGCCTAAGGTCAGTGTTCATGAATCACTGGGCAAAAATTTAATTAAGTGAGAAGTATGGCAGAAACCACTGCTCACATTATAAAAACAAAAATGCTGGTCTCCAAGTTTGCCAAAAAGGCAAGTGGATGAAGAGTTCTGGAACAATGTCCTATGGACAGATGAGAAACACTTTATGTGAAGCAAACACCAGACAATGCATTCTGCAATAGGAACCTTAAACAAACGGCCAAGCGTGGTGGTGGATTCATAATCTGCTTCCCAAAATGCTGTGCTGCACACCACAGTTGTAACTGCACAGTAATTTGCCCGTTTGGGGCCCACCCGTTAGCATGCACGATTCTTGCCAGAAACTCTCTTAAATGCAATTGTGTTTAGCTCGATTAGCCAATTAGCTCATTGACAAAGTTTTTTTTGTTTTTTCTTTAAACACCAAGATCTGTAGAATAGTGCACTAGAACCTCAATGCAGAAAATTGAGCTGCACTAAAGACCCCAAAAAGCTCTGAAGAACATATTATTTTTCACAATATTTATGTTGTAAAGCAGGAGTGCTGCTGATTATGGTAAACGCCCCTTTTGCTTTTACCCAATTTTTCGGGATTTTCTGTACATGGCAAAAGTTATGTATGTCCACAGCCCAGAATTTCTCTTCAATTGTATGACATGTATTTACAACATTTTATTCCGATTCGTTTAAAATAAAATTAAGAAAGAAAGAAATTGTATTGTAAGATAAAACAATATGTATGTCATATTTAACTGTTTTGAGGCTTCCAAACGAGACATTAGTGACGTTGTGTGTAGTTAACAGGTACGATAACTGGGCCAGTAGAAATGCAGAAACGGAACTGTGTATTTTTATTACAATGGTTCTGTAAGTACAATTTTACTCGAACGAATCAAACATTTCAACAATTTCATTTCAATTAAACTATTTCTATTTCAGTCGCCGTTTTCCGATACTTCAAGTAAAATGTGAACACGCTACATTACGCTCACTCGAAGCTCTAAATTCTGCGGTTTAAAACACCAAACTACCAGCTGTCCATCCCTGATGTAAGTTTACTGAGTATATATGCTGTGATGTAAGTTACTGTCTACGTATACGTATCATTATCCGATTATTTTAAGGCACCTGAAACCCTGACGTTATCTGCTTTGCTCAGGTGCATCGTTCATGTAAAACGAGGCAGGAGTTTATTATTAAAGCAGAGAAAATTATCACCGAAAGGCATTCGAAGTGCATGACGTCTTGGTGCATTGGTAGTCAGGACAACAAATGACACTCCGTTTGTACCATGTGAGCGACCCCAGTCGTGCCCGGATCCTTCGGTTACACATTAACTACAGCCCTACTTATAAAAACAAACAAAAGAACATTACTATCTTTAAGAATATGTATGTCACACACAGTATAGTGTTGTCTTTTCTGAAATAAGTGTTGCGTGTAATGGGAAAGAGAGGTACATTTTAACAAGAAAAGCTATTTTTGGAAATTCAGTCTGTTGCATCTAATGCTTTTTTGTTTTTTTTAACAGTGATTAATAAAAGTATTATTTTGAAATTCTGAAAACAAACACAAAAAACCCCAGCTAAAATGACTAAACAAATGTATTGACAAATTTCATATTCGGGAATTGTATCTTGAATAAGAACTCAATATGTAAATAATAATAACAACAATAATAATAATAGTAATAATGGTCAGGTGATTAAAAAGCTGGCCTGGATTACTTATTTAACTGTATTATAAAGCATATTGTGCAAGTGATTCCAAACCTATTAAATGAAATGAATGAATCACAGTAAATATAGATTTTGGTTTAAAAAAAAATTATTATAGAAAAATCGATATATAGGCCTATATAAATTAAGTGTAATTAATTCTGCAAATATGTAACAGCTTCTGTCTTATTGTATTTCTAAATGTATTTGGTTTCTGGTTTGCTTTCAGTACAATGTATAACAAACGAGATAAACTAAGAGGTTATAGAAGACAACCAAAATGGTCAATTTTTTGAGACAGAGTTTTTGAGAGGCATGATCCTGTCTAAATGAGAACTGTCAAATCTAAATTGTTACATATAAGTGTTTAACAGTGTGCGTTATGTTATGAGGTGAAAGGTTGTATACACGTTTGAGGAATAGAAATATTCAAGCCTTAATTGTTGTTGTTTTTTTTGTTTGTTAGTTTTTTTTTTGACATCACTGACTGATGAGAACTTCACCTCAAACTCAACAACATCCGTTAGGATCAACGTTCAGGTTTCAGGGGATCGACTGAGTCCTGACTGTAGTGTCTGGGCGCGTGGATCGCTATGTTGTCAGTCTAATGCGTTTCAGGACTGCGTGCGAGGGTGAATGAGACCGCATGTTTATGTATTTCAGCGCTATTTGTTTTAGAAAGAAAGTTTGTAGAAGATGTCTCAACTAGTTTTAAAATGCTTGCAGAGAAGGACTGGTTGGAAAAGTAGGAAATTAATTCAGGCGACAAGAGTTTAATGTCTTTGTCCGCTCTCGTGTAAACAAAAAAGCACAATGTTCTGAAAGGCTTTCATTCAGTAAAAATCCATCCGATTTATTCTCATCTCAACAAATCAGTCATTCGTGGAAAATCCCCTGACCTTGTCAATTCATCTGCTCAGTTAGAACCGAATGCCAAACTTCAAAACCACAAAGGAGTTCAACACATTTTTACTTTTCACCCAATGTAAATGCAATTAACTAGGAAAAGGTGTATATTTCTAATTTACTCTAAACACAGTAGTTAAGCCTGCATTGTATGTTTCCAATATTATGCAAAGAAGAAGCTAAACAAATCTAGAGCTAACTTCCTAGCCTGCAAAGCAGAATGCCAGTGGAATTTTATAGGTATAAACACAACGGTTGGCATTTAATTGCCTTAGAGCCCACACTTAGAACGCACCTAGAACCCCACCATTTATCTTCTTATCTTCTTCTCACCATCTTATTCTACTCTCTGTCGTCCCAAATGTAATCACGTTCTCACTCGTCACTTTCCTTTTGGGCAGTCTGCACAAATTAATATGCTCCAACTTTGTACTTTGTGGACCCAGACTCATACAGCAATAACACAAATTGTAAAACATGAGAAAGTTAGTTCGATTTCTTAGAGTAACAGGAAATGTCCCACTGGTACGAGAATGTGTCACACACGGACATGGAAGTTACCTCGTGCTCCACAGTATTTGTGTTTTCTGTAGCATCTCGACTCTCCGTGGCGTTGGCCATCTTAAAGAGCGGCACTCCCAATTTCAAAGTTTTCATTCACATGGCAACAGAAAAATCCTAGCATTTCCCCATGGCACTGAGATGTGAAAAACAACATGGACTATGAAGAGGTACGACCACGCAGTTCAATTTTCCAGCAGGGTCCCATGCGTGAACTTGTACGCCGCTTGTAACTCTGAGACAACGTTAAAAAGATGTTGAAGATGAGTTAAAACACATTGCATTGGGAGATGTGGAGGAATCTCCTGCGCGGCCGCGGCTTGGCCTTGTTGACCACTGTCCGCACGGCGTACTCAAACACCTGCTGGACGCCCCGATTGTTGAGTGCCGAGCATTCCAGGTAGCCCCTGGCCTGGATGTCGTGGGCCAGCTGCTTCCCCTCGGAGGAGGACGCACAGCTGGCTCGGTGCGGCCCGGCTTCGCGCTGATCCGTCTGCGTGGCCACCAACAGCACCGGCGTCATGGGCAGGTGCTCCCTCACCTCCGCGATCCACTTGTGTCGCGCGCTGGAGATTGAGACAGGGTTGGCCACCGAGTAGCAGATCAGCACCACGTCAGCCTGCTGGTAGGACAGAGGACGGATCTGCTGGAAGCTGTCGCTCCCCGCGGTGTCCCAGAGGCCCAGGTCGATCTGCACGCCATCCATGTAAACCTCCACACCCATGTTCTCGTACACCGTGGGCTTGTAGGCGTCAGGGAAGGTCTCAGAAGCAAAGCGCACCAGCAGGGCGGTCTTGCCCACGGCCGCGTCCCCCACCAGCACGCATTTGACAGAGACAGCTGGTGCCTCGTTCATGTTGGCGCGGGCTCTCCGAGGTCAACGTCAGTCAAAAAGGAACCTGCAGTGTAACGGCTCAAAGGTAGGATAGAGGGCCTTCGGTCATCACAGAGCTGCCGATTGCCACGTCACAGGCTCTCTCAAACACACGACGACGCATTAAATGTCAGCAGGAAGTGATGACAGGGGGGTTGAAGAGATACTGGCATTAAGCCCCGCCTTTTGCTTGCACACAGCCCTAGCTTGGGGTTTTTTTTCTGTGATTTTATATATTTAGTATAAACCTCATACATACAGAACCATCCCGTCCATTTGCCACGGTCCCTGCAAGGCCCATGTGGTTTCTGCTCTTGTTTCCATGGACTCCTGCAGACAGAATGTGTGACTTCGTTAGAAATAAAGAGGTGAAAAGGCTTTCCTAGGATTCCGTTCTTGGCAACCTGGCCACAATTGTATTATGAATTATTACATGTTTTGACAGCTGAGATGTAAACAATTAGATAGCCCTTTTTTACATCCCTGTACAGAAGCAAACACTATTCGAAGAGTGCCACTAGATGTCTGATTCGCAACTTGACATGCTCTTTCAGTCGACACAATGCCGTGCATCAGGTCAGCTGATGGAGAAATGTGGTCTGACCGATGAGAGTTTGACAAGCCTTCCAGCCCCAAGGCCGTTTGGGTTGGCTACATTGTTCAACAGCGAGAACCTAAAACAGTTCTTGACTTCAGCTGTTCTGTGTGACACTGATGCACCGGACTGATCTTTTTTTAAAGTCGTTTTCGTCGCTTTCAAACAAAAGCGGCCATGAGCTCCTCTATCGCTGGCTTTCTGCCGGTGGCCCTGCCTCTCAAGAACCAGAGCTGGAATCTCAACGTCACCTCTGACCCCCCTAGTGGTGAAATGAAGACTTCCTGACAACTCCTACCCAGCTCTCAATAGCACCAAACACACAAAACATAGTCTAAATAGGAACAATGTTTACACGGGCTGCTCAGTCTTTTTCTCATTTAGCATTTCACTATTAACCCCCGACAAACCTATGGAGGGCCTGCAGCTTCCCGTCCATGCCTTTGCACACGTCGTCTTCTCACAGTTAACGAGAACCTGAAGCATGGAGCTGGTGGTCTCAATGCGTTTGACGGCAGTTATTTAAAATACTCCCCTCTTGCCCTTTTCACAGTCTGGATGATGCATCCTGATTGACAATTCAGTGATTGCACAAAAGCAGAGCACTCTCAAAAGCGAGAGCCAATTTTTGTAAAAGGTGGGCATTCATTTTGTGAACGTTTTCATATTCGTACGCGTGCAAAATCATTTACCACAATTCAAAGTTTAATCCTTTCAAGGGATGAAAGTGACAGCTATAATTTCTCCTCTTGAAGATGGACAAGGAGTTTTCAACAGGTGGAGGACATTTTCACTGGGGCCAGATCAGAGCCTGCTTTATTTCACAAAATAGTTTGGTGATAACAACACATTCATGTTCTAATATAATAACATAAATCAAATTACAATTGCCTGAGATATATATAGTAAAGAGACTAAAGATTGTATTGAGGAACTTTATATTTATATTATTTATAATAACTTCTTCATTTGCAATGCTGGCAGAGTACCTTTATGGGCTCAAAATAACACCTCTACATGCACATGCACATGCACACATATTCAGTATCTGGAATGCCCTTTATGATGCAATCAGAATGCATTCATATACTACTTTTTTATACTCTTTTAAATTGTCACAACACTAAGCGAAGCCGTGAATCTTACCGCTTCAAGTCCTCGGGTCTGCTTCAATGCGAACTCCAGATGCTGGCTTCAAAAACAATAATGGCTTGTAATGCCTTGTAATCTTCCTCACAGCGTGATAGTTTTTAAAAAAATGTAAATAAATAAAATAAAACGAACAAACGCGTATCCTGGCTGTTCGGTTTTGTGTAGAAAGAAAATAAGCCTTTCTCCTGTCCCCGCAGCGAGTGGCAGTGAAGAAAAAAATGTTCAGGGGGAGGAGAGCTTTTTTATTTAATTTTCTTCTTTTTTTCCACGGCTGTGCAGCTCGTCACCTTTGAACCATCCATACATTAGTATATACTACTCAGACAACATGGTGATTTAAGTGTATTGGTTTAGATTAAAGGAAGGGAAGAGTTTTCGATACTTTTTGTGACTGGCAATCCCAACTCCATCGAATGTTAGACAACGGATATCATGATTACTGCACTAAAAGAATACTTAACTGAAATTTAACGTCTTATCAGTTCTTGCTGGGAAAACATTTGGAATGCATATGGTATGGTGATTCGCATAATTTACTTTGGAAAAAGTCAATGAAATCTAAACTTTAATTAACTATCCAAAAAACAAATAGCAAAAAAACGAGGAAGCAACTTCAAAAAAATAAAGAGAATGGCTTTTTAAATATTTGCACTGGATACTGGATGGGAGCGTTAAAGAAAAGCCTGAGAAGACATATATTTGTTTTAATAAAGTAAATAAACATTTTTAAATACAATAAATAAAGTTGCAGAATGTGGTCTGTCCGTAAAGCTGATGTGAAGGAAACAATGAGTCAGCAAAAGGAAACTTGTGTTTTTTTGCCCGATATGAAAAATAAAGTTTGTAACATGTAACGAAACATGTAAAAGCACATAATATATCAGCACATATTTCTTTGTCATTTAATTTATAAATATCCTTAAATAAAGATGTAATGCTTGTCTGTTTGAGAGAACTGTGTTATACATCATTCTGGGGACCCAAATAACTTTGTCCCAGAGATGTTGGTTACTTATTACAACATTTTGTCAATCGATCCCCAAAAAGTTTCCCAAAATAGCAACAAAATCTTAAAAATGAATGAACGGTGCACACAAAATCACATAGGTTTTTCTTTAATTAAAAGTATTTTAGTAATTCAGAAATTTCAAAACATTCAAAACAAGTTCAAAACATTCAGAATGTGTAAACTAAAATACAGCATTGGTTGTAAATACAGTCTAGTTTTGACACTAAGGTACAATTTCTGTAATGCATACATTGTTTGACAAGCTGAACTGGAACGTTCCAAAGCCCTTTACTCAGTAAATACTATTTTATATTTATGTAGGTGGAAACGGAACTAATATTTAACATAACACAGAATGTGCTAAACCACATGGTTTAAAATGTATACCTCTAATGGTAAATCTGCCTTTTCCAGCTACAGTATTTCGGAAGTG
This sequence comes from Hiodon tergisus, assembly GCA_025775045.1. Lineage (NCBI taxonomy): Eukaryota > Metazoa > Chordata > Actinopteri > Hiodontiformes > Hiodontidae > Hiodon > Hiodon tergisus. The sequence continues at coordinate 8,277 of JAOVYW010069009.1, forward strand.
GAATAAATTACCTATAGTTAAATACTGATGGAACTAATGCTAAATATAGCTGACAGTACAGCAATGATTTTAAAGAGGATGGAAGTAATTAAGGTAGCCTAATTGTGAATTTGCCAGAGCTATGAATTCAAAAGATATGCTCTTAACACAATATTTAAAAACCTGCAGGTTGGAATATTGAATTGAGTATGGTTTTGTAAATTCATTGTTCCACATTCATGGCATGTCTGTAATACTCCAGGAGACCCATTTACTTCAGCGTGGTTCCAGTATGAAAAAAATAATCCATGCAGTGATGATGTTCACTGATAATTGACTACTGCCGTCCAGGTCTTAAATCCTGGTCTGTGGATCTCTGGTACAGCAGAGTGCTGTTTCTGCAGTTAGCGTTTGCCAAGTTAGCATCCTTATTTATAATAAATAAATAAATAAATAAATAAACTGAACCCTATGGACCGGAGTTGCCTGATTGAAATCCAGTTGATTGTGAACGGGACAAAACTGTTCCGCCACACCACGGGCAGAGCGCCGCCCTTGGCTAGGGTGGATTGAATCGGCAGGGCTTTTCTCAGCTCGTCACTAACGACTTGAAACGCTTCGTGCGGGCTGCCTAATAGGGGGCGAGGGAAAAAGAGATGGGCGGCTCGAAGCGGCCTTGAAGTACTTCCTCCCACTCCCCGCGCGTGGTGATGGGAGTCCTGGCGACCAGTCAGGAGGGATTAGCACCTGTTGTGTAGCACACTGAGTTGCACAAAGCGTTGCATCCTGTGTCGTTGTTTAACTCATCGCTACAGGACTATTAATGCATACATTGCTTGAGATCACAAACAAACGGGCAATTCCAGTGCATGGCGCTTTTGGCTAAATGTCTTACATCTGGCCTGGGCCTTTAGTGTTTGAGACATTCGGATGGCCCGCTTTTCTCATATTGAAATTAAATAACTAAATAATTAAATATATTTTTTTAAATAAAAAAACAAATAACGCTTACTGTTTCTCTTGTCTGTAAGGAAGCTGTGACGACCTAAGTTCGATTCCCGTATGGGGTGATGCAGTTTGAATAATAAAAATTGTGGATAAAATCCCAGGGATCATGGGGTTGAATCGGGTCGTCCTGGGTTTGCAGTCTAATCGAAATAATTACTACTGATGTCTAATTAGCTGGCTACATATGCAAACTGTAGTAAGATATGGAAAATTGTGCTTTTTTTAAACCCTATTAACTACCTGTCTAGATAAAAAAGTTTTATATGAGATTATTTTAAATAAAACCGTAGTTAATCTGGTCGGTTAACTAATTAGTCTCATTTTTTAGATTCACCCTTTGCATGTGAAAACTGTTAAGTCATTGACAAAACCGCTAACACTGTCAATAAGAATAGCACTTTTTTTTGTAATTCAGTGCTGTTTAAGTAAAATTGGCCTTCAGAAGAATGCTTTCTGATTCATTAGAATGTTATATAAGCATGTCCTCAACTGCCTGGTGAGTTAAACAGGGCTGCCATTTTTGTAATATTCAGGTATACCTGACAGAAACATGTACTTTGGAGCCAATCAGGTTGCCTGGGGGAACCAAACTGGTGTAAAAAGGGAAACGGTGACAGACATTGACCAACATGCACAGCCAGGGGCACAACATATGCACCTCTGTAGCAACTGTTTACAATGTTTCAAACTACGCTTAGATTTACTAGATTTAATAGATTTACTTCAGATTTCAGAGTATAGCATGAACCAGCATCATTAAAAAGTTACCTATGGAACTGTAAAGGTAATTTAGTCAAGTGTCAATGCAGTGGAATTTACACCTTCATTCACCGGAGGTTTCATATTTCAGGTGTTTTACACAATGATTGTTAAAGAGGGTGAGAATAGGCCCACACTGTTTCATCTCACCTGTTCCAGGGTTGGTGATAACTGTGGGCCAGATGCAAGCCACACTCCATGACTGTGGTTGCCCCATCAGTGACGATTGACAGATTACTCAGCAGTGCACAGAAAGCCGTTACAGATGTCACTTTAACAGCCACAACGCAAGCACCCACACAAGCATATGAGCGCACACACACACAGGCGTGCACACACAGGCATGCACACACATACACACACAAGCATGCGCGCACACACACGTGCACACAACCACATCGAAAGCACACACACAAGCACGCGCATTCACAAACACACAAACGTGTTCACACAACCAGATTGAAAGCACACACACACACACACACACACACACACACACACACACACAGAGTTTAGTTGGTATCCTGCATATGTGTTTGAAATGTTTTTTGCATTGTTTGATATAAAAACGTGTAATTCCAAAATAGAAACATAATTATTTTGATTTTGTATAGTTAAACCTTGAGTATAGTCAATTATATATTATATAGTAAAAAAAAATGTGAAAGTGGTAATTTGGTGCTTTTCAACACAGACGTTTAAAAAAGTCAACTTGGTATCACCGCGATTTTGCTATATATTTTGCTATATAGTAGTACAATACTGTAGTGCAATGGTTTTTATTAAAGCAAAATGTCATTTTAACTCATCATTAAGATAACTAAATCGTTGGTGTGTAAAGAACACTGCAAAAATCGCTTGCGCTTTTATTAAATAGCTGTGCTATATAGTCGCAACTCTTTGGAGATATACGGTCGAATCTCAATTTGATTTTTTAGGGTTGTTTTGCAGACTCCCGCCTCTCTGCTTTGGTCATTCATACCGGGTTCAAACCAAAGGCGGCGCTGTACTGTAAATTTTCTGTAGCCAGACAAGAAAACTGGACTGCCTGTGAGAGAGGGAGCTTTGTGTTTAAACTAAAAACCTTTTCTAGACCAGACTCATGCACTAAAACAGCATATCAATGAGGTAAATATTGGAACGGGTCAGTAATGTGGTAGTGACGTATTAACAGTGACGAGGATCAAATGTCTAGCTAACTAGTTTAGACCTTAACAATTGCGATTTTAAAAACCTAGTGATAGGTAAGTTCGTGCTATATGGCAGGCGCTTTTACTGGATTGTGGATTTCAGCTGATGTAGAACCGAAGTTGGATGCACCAAACAATAAGTAAATTATGAACATTTTCTTTTAAAACAAAGTTTGTATACTTACTATAATGCCGTAGGTTCTGATAGCATTTTTATTTGAAGGTGTTTATGAGTCCGAATGATTTATATCATTTCTCTCGTTTAGTATTTTCAATCTGGTGTGTGTATCTATACTAGTTTGAGGCCTAACGTGTAGGCCTTAGATTTGGTTTCAGCATCGGAGTAAACGAACACCTAGTTCCTGTTATTTTGCGTTGCTGTGTGGGCATTTGCAGGTCCTATAAAATACATTTATATTGCGCGGTGTCAGTTTATGTGATTTTGTGGAAAGCCGTTGTAAAACTTACACTTTTATTATGGACTAGATTTATGACCAGAGAATGAAAGAAAGACGGAGATTGCCGAACGTGTCCAGTGTGGCAGTTAGCTTAGCTCGTTTTCATTTTATTTAGTCTGGGGCGATTTAGGAACCTAATCCTTAATTATTTTAATGTCAGTGCTGCGGCTTCGGTTTAATTTGTAACATTATTTTTGATAAAATTTAATAAAAACGAGATAGGGTGAAGTGCAGGAGGTTTATTCTGTTGAACTTGTGTTTTTCGACCCATAGAGGCCAGTAGAGGACCGTGTGGATATAAAATTGACGAGAATGGAGTTTCCACAGCAGCAAAAAACAGCGGATGGAAAAATCACTTATCCGCCCGGGGTGAAGGAGATCACGGACAAAATTACCAATGATGAGGTGGTCAAAAGGTTGAAGGTAAGAGAGAAACAAATTTCCATCCCTTCATTACAGTTAAGTGCGGCTGTCATGATATGGTGGCCTAATATGTGGCTGTAGATTGTGACACTGGCCAAAGTATTGTAATCTAAATAATAAACTAGTAGTTAATTGCTTCCAGAAGCTTTGGGCATGGGTTGTGGCAGTAAGAGTGCTGAGTTTTTGTGTTTTTGCAAGGAACTTGGGTTTGAATCTGAGAAGTCCAGTGACCTGCCCCCTGTGTTCCGCTATATGGCACATATCTACTAGTGAAGTGGTTCCACATCCGGGTTCTGTGTCAACCATAATTCGATGAGCATTTTTTTGTTGTTGTTGTTTAGTGATCAATAGGTATTTAAGGAGAGATTGAAAACCTTACAGAAAGGGTCCCTGGCCCTTCTGGACCTAGTGCAACATGCTAATCGCGTGGGCATTGCGTGCAGTAATGTTGGTTGTGATGACTGATTACTTGTATAATGGTCCGTTGGCTGAGATTTTAGTTTGGTCAGTATTCTGGCCTATGTGGGGCCATCCCAGTCTTCTCAATGCTGCAGGACTGGGATTCTAGGTCTCTCCCTCATAGTGGGGTTTGGGCCCCCTTTTAATGTCTGACATGCCTCAGTGATCCTCCAGCAGCTGGTCTGCGATTGTGGTGGTGCTCGGGTCTGGTTGAGCTTCTGAGCATTTTGGGATGTTTTGGATAGAATCGTCGGCGACATTTCATTTTCCAACTGCATTTGTACATAATCCAGCATGTCCACGCCCTGGAATCTGAGCCCATCCTCTTGACGTGAGTAAGTTTGCGGCGGTTACCAGAACCGCTGGCGGGCGGCAAGTTAGTGGCTAAAGTGGGCTTCTTAGTGGCATCCTAAGTATAGGTGTACCACGCTTTAATGGGAGAATTCAGAATGCTTTATATAATCACTCAAACTAAACTGAAAGGCACCATGGATGGGAAAATGAACCACTCCGTCACTGAACATATGCGGCTCTATTAAATCTGCTTATTAAAAAGCAAGCAGATTTGTTTTGGCTGTTAAACGATTCGGTAAAGAGCTAGTTTTACTGTTTTTATTTTGGCTTTTCTACTACTGAATGATTTTATAACTTGTTTCATTCTTCCTTTTGTTTTTCAAAATGCTTCCACTTCCCAAATGTGGCTTAAATTGGGACAGTAATATTTCCCTGTGCCCCCCCCCCCCCCAAGTAGTTTAAGAGGATCTAAAATGGGCTATAAACAACTAGTTTATGGATAATATTTGTCCTTTTTTTAAGTGCACTGCAATTTTAAGTACCTAAAAATAGGAAAGTTATGTTGTCGCATGTGGTTTTGAACTCACGGGCCAGTGATTCCTGGTCTGTTTTAACCTCTATTCCGAATGCTCCCCCCCTCTCTAGACTAATCACTAAATCGTGTAAATATATTAATTCTGCTTGTTTTAGTGGTAGACACTTCCGTTCTTGTTGAGCGCGTATACCGTAAAATGCATTCACTTTGACGGAATAAACCCGTAGGCAATTAATGGTCTCACTTATCACTGAAATTTTACAACCACAAGGCACTCGAGTTAGTTGACGCAAGAAATTAGCTTCCACCTGCAGTCCCACTAGGTTAATGTATGCTCAGATTTGGAGTTGTTAGGGGGAGTGCAGGAGAATGCCTGTTTTTACATTAAGTAGGCCAAATATAGATCAGTGTTGGGCAGAAATGTTCCCAGTAACAGTATGTCTGCTGTGGCCAGTTCCAGTTGCGCTCCTTACTTCATTGGTGTTTGGCTGCACTCGAAGCCGTGAGCCAGGGGTAGGGATCTCCCCAAAGGGTTCCCCAGAATCTGAAGTAGTCATCCAGAGAGAGACTTCCTGGGCAGCTAGGGCGTCAGTATATCGTGAATCAGAGTAACACCCATGCCTTGTTTTTGGGTCCGATTACCGATCTGACAATAACGATGACGTTGATTGCGTTTACAACCCACTGCTGTGGCGTCTTCCAGCAATGTGAAATAAACCTGCGCCTCGCTCCCTTTATTGGTGGCTTGCTTTTACGCCACCTATTAATGGTGCCAATGAGAAGAAATGGTTCATAAGCACCTATGGAACTTTACTTTTCTTTCAAGTTATTTCAAACGGTTTAGTATTTAAAATCGTACGTTGTTTGTTTTATTGTACAAAATGAATTTTCCTCGTAGCTAGCCAGTTTGGGTCGCGCACCTCTGAAAATAAGACGTCGGACCCAGTCGAAACTTTTGGTTGAAGAATTTCAATATACAACCAGCCCTGGGCTATCTGATGATGTAGCATTACTTCTTGGGTATGTAGTGTTTGCACCGACTCTATATTGCTGCCTTAAAATCCAGGATGGGCTAACGTTTGAGCCAAGAAGCTAGCTATGTTGACCACGGACTCGGACAACGAGCTTTAGGCCTAGGGAAGAATCTCAGTCAGCATGAGCCGAGGCATGCTTACGGTAGATGACCCCTCTCCTCTTTATTTGTGCTGGAGAAAGCTTGCTTTCTAAATCATCTAAGTGCTGTAACATTAGGTAGCTATGAGTTCGCCACATTGAGCGCTTTATACAATATGCTACAGAGGTATTTCTTCATTTGGAATTTAACATAATGCTGCCGTTGCTCGGTCAGATTTCGTCGATGCAAGTTAGTCGGCTGATAATGGGCATTGAACTGTTCGACTCAGACCCTAACGTTAACCATGCATACTTCCCCACGATTCTTTTATTAGAGCTTCCTGTAATGGCCATTCAGTGAATTTCACTGCGAGCTGCCATTATGGGTGGTATAAATGCAGATAACGATGGTGTTTTTACATCAACTATGGTGTGTCTATCAGGATGCGGTTTCAGTCAGGTGGTTAAGACACGGGGTAAAAGGAAAACACGGCTACCCTTGAGGACCACAGTTGCCCTCTAGACATCCCTGCTCTAGACCGGAAGGTGGTCTAGATATGCAGATGCTGAGGCCTGTTGGCTGAGTCACAGATGGAAGCTATTAGTTGCAAATTCTTGTTTGTATGTAAAACATGCACGTTACCTCACAGGCACGACTGTATTTTTCCAACCGGAAACGTACTGTCACTGCAATCTACAGGTACAGATTGAGAAAATAGTATGCTGATTTAAATTTAGGTGGAAACTCTGCAAAGTAAATGACCCGAGTTCACGGGTGCACTGATGACGTGCAGCTCTTTAGGGGCATTGGATTTCAACATGCCCTCTGTGCTAACGAGCTAGCACATCTGTGCAAACTAGATGATTGTCTCTGCATGTAGAAAAGCTGTTTACCTGCACGTCGCCCACAAAGGTAGAGATTGTTGGAACTGTGTTTTTTAGATAGCATAGACTCCCACGCTAATCCTCTCTTCCTCTGCAGATAACGTGGAAAATTTGCTGCATATAATACTCATTGGGGGGACCGGTGTGACGGAATTTAGCAATAAGTCCACAATTTTATCTGTCTCTATTGTCAAGGCAGCTTATTTATTAACTTCTACATTTGCTTCAGGATAATTCGATTTAAAATGAAAGCAGAATATCTGACTAGGAGCACTCTACAAAGGTTTATGCAGTAAAACAGTAATTTAGCTTAGTCCCTTCTAATTACATTGTCAACAAACACAGACCAACAAAAACTAACGTGTCTTGTACTGACGTGACGCTGAGTTATCTTTAAGGTGATTGGTTATTACTAATACCAGCACTTTATTTGTAGAATATCTGCTACTTGAGTTGCAATGCAATGGGTCTGTGTAGCATACCGGTGACGTTTTAAGCTTACTTAAACAACCCGATTTATAAAATTATCGGAGGCACCTAATTTACCTTTTCGCTGTCATTAACTTCAGCAGTTACCCAGAACCTCAGATGGTTGCTAGAACAGATATCGCTTGGCTAAGAACAGAAAAGGCGGCTCGATCACGGCTGTCAGTGGATATAGCCGAGTTTAAAGCACCAAATTTATTGCACAGAATGAATTTAGTTTGGAAGAAAGCGACAGCTAGATAGGTGAATAAATGTTTTATGTATTTCTGTTCATAAATAATATAAACTATAAAAATGATAATTTGCGGTGCATAACTGGCTACCCGGAGAAACGGACACTGGTGAAAGGCCTGATCCAGGTGACTGAGGCCGGTAACCCAAAGGGGGAGAGATTGACCTGGAACCCGGAAATGGGAAACAATTAGTTTCAGACGGAAGTTTGATGATGTGTGTCTACTTGCCGTGTTCAAATGATGCTACAGCAGCCAATGGAAGTGAGGGGGGAGTCAACAACATTGAGTGTGTTTTGTGTCAGTTCTTTTAAAGTTATTGGTTTCAGCGCACAGATAATTTAATGATTTTTGTGTTTCTGGTCACACCGGCTACATATAGGCCCAATGCAGGTAAATGCTGGCCCGTGTGACTTATGGCAACAGCCCGCATTGTCCTGTTCTGCAGTAGGTTGGCCGCCGCCCATTGACACAGTCATGTAGGCTCAGTGTCGGTGCTTTTTCTGGCAGAGGTGGAGCTTCTGAAAATAATGAAAGAAATGGCATGGATAGTGTTTTCCAATGCTGCCCTCCTCTTTATTGACACTCCTTCGCTTTGTTTCTGTGATTAGTGACGTGACAGAAGCACTAGGGGAGATCTAAGGAGACGTTTATCGTGTATCGCTGTGGAAATGTCCAGCGCTGGCTATTGGAAGTAGGTTAGCATCTCCCATGCTGTATCTAATATCATATAGAGCAGGAGTCGGCGAGCGGGGCCAAAGATGAGCTTAGTTCTGCTTTTCGTTCCTCTCAGACCCTTAATGCTCCAGGTACGGTCTCTCTACTTTCCCTTTGAGAGGGACCTTGGGGAAAGGCTGGACCCCTTATTTGATTCTGTCTGGAGTATGAAATTTTGAGTCGGTATTTAGTCTAAGTGTGAACAAGGTGAAATAACAGCTGTACGGTTTGTCAGCTATTTGACAAGGTCTGATGGTGAGGAGATTGTCGCAATGCCAATTTCTTCTTTGTTCAAGTTGAAACCCGCGGCGTCAGTCGTTATAAATCATCTCGTTAAACAAATCCGATGATAAATGGGTTCAGCCCATGACCTGCGAGGAGTGCAGTTTGTGACCCCGTGATCAATTGTATACACGAGACGAGATGCATACAAATCAATGCCAGTTGAGATTAAAAAGTCAGGGTCGGTTGAAATATAAAGGTCAACCTATTTAGCACATGCAGCAGAAAAGGTAGATTTTTGGAATCATTCAAGCAATTTCCAGATGTGGCGTGGAGGAGATTAATTATACCCAGATTTAGGGTACCTCATGTTCGTGTAGTGGTTCAGATTGGCTTGCATGCCAACAGCGGTACACTCAAGGTTCTATCTCTGTGGAAAATGCTGATTCCACATGTTTAAAGGAAGTTCTGTTCATTAGTGTCAGCTGTCAGTCTGAAGTGAGCTAGGGCAAATTACATTTAATGCTCTGTTTAGTGTGATATTCTTGGATGTGTTAGTTAATGTCTTTTATAACACAGAGATTTTTGGCTTTTTAAACAATATATGCCAGTATAGACTGTGCATGTGAAATGAATGGTTAGACTTAAAATATGGTTTACTATTAAGATGGGTCTTAACTAGCAGAGTGCTGGGTGATAAAGGTGGCCCGTTCTTTCAATCAGTTACCCTGTTTGGATCCCGAGCACACAATTGTACCTTGTGAATAATCCATCGAAAGTATACCAAAAAAGAGATTGGATTGCAACTGCTAGAGACTGTTGTTTAACGATATTTATTTTATTTTAATTCCTAATGCATGTGACCGCGTTCTATACAGTCGCTAGTGAAACTCTGCAGGCTAGATTCGGAAAACATTTGTACACAGACGCATGCTTTTGACAGAGATGTCTTTTTAGCCAGATGTTTTTGGACCATGGAAGCAATGTGGAATGCCAACTTCTAGGGATCCGGATTTTACGGAATAACGTTATGCGTTTCCCAAACTCGCCAAATTATTCCGTTAATTCAGATTCACTGGTTATGGACTGGTCTTCTGTTTCACAGTCGGGCATTTCTCGTGGCATGTACGACCTAAAGAAGTGTGTCTGCTAAATGACTGTGCGCGAGCAATCGACTGGCGGAAGGAAATGCGTACATCTGTGGGTTTTTGTTTTTCACCTCTCTAGGGGTGGCTTTGCTGCTTCAGAAAATCGACAAGTATTGACGCGAGATTAACGGTGCGACTTGCTCTGGATGCGATGTTTTAGTTACTGTCCGCACACAGTCTTCGTAGTTAATCATTTGAAATTAACTGAGCTCACGGTTGCCTGTGAACCACAGATGACAATCTTTACTTGTATGTTGGCGCGGACGCTGACCTGCCGAACTTCAAACACCCAGCCGGTGGTGATTTCCCGATTAACCGCTAACGGACCGATGCAGAATAAACTGGTCCCGGTTCAGTCACGCTGGAGGTTTAGCGCGCGCACTCCGAGGCGTGGACGAGCCTAGTGCACCTCTGTGGGCGGCGCAGAAGCCATCCTCTACCCTATTAACACCGACGCCGTCTCGCGGTCTGATGGGGATAAACCATTTTAAACGCAGCGCACGCGCTCCGTCTCGGTGTAAATTCCAAAGCGTTGCGTTGATTGCAATGGACACGCCCGCACTTGTTCCATTTCAGTGACTGGTTGTGGGGTGTCTGGTCTTGGCAGCCCGGGGTGAGTGCCGCGTGAGTACGATCGGGTTCTCCACGGCTTAAGCTGTCTGCCCATCCCCCCTCCACCCTTCCTTCAGCCTAGTGGCTGGGCCCTTGCTGCTGTTCTGCTAACAATGCACTTCAGCTCCGCTGGGCCCTAAAGCCCTACATTTTAATGGTGATGGAACGTTGGGATTTCACAAGGAACCACCTCCTCCGACTGCGCGTGCATTCTTCGAGTATTTTGGGGTAGAATCTGCTCTTCTTATTCAAAAAAAAAATTCCTCTTATTGATTGGTATTTTATTCAGAAACAGTTTAATGAAATTCAAAGTAATAAACCTAAATTGTTCCTGTACATTTATCAGTGTGTAAAGCTAAACTGTAACTCCCCCCTTTCCTCTCTCCTTAATGATCCTTGTAATGCTGTGACCACCCATTTTAACATCCTCTGGGATAACCCCGGACTGAGATTACC
>JAOVYW010069028.1:0-21058 GCA_025775045.1 Hiodon tergisus
ATGTATATATATATATATATATATTTCTATTTAGACAACATGAAAGTCTTAAGACCACAAATTAAGCCAACAAAAAGGGTGTCATCAAAACACACAACAATTATCGTTATTACCTGTTTGCATTTCTTGTTTTTAAGTAAATCGACTTCATAGAACACGGGAATGTGTACTGTTTGGGTAATTAGGACAAAGGACTTGTGAACCTGAGAATTATCTCTTGCCTCTCACTGCAGGTTTTGAGCTTCAAGTGGCTTCTTGTGCCACTGCCGTAATATGATAGATATCGCTGCTTATGCTAGACTAAACAAACACTGGACATTTTGTTCCTGATTCTCCAAAATTTTGCCTATGCCACATTATTCTTGATAAGCATTTCCCCAGGAAAATTATATTTAAAAGTGTATTTGATAAAAATAAATTAATGAAACAAGCAAAATAAACATGGTTTTTTAAAGTTATCATGGCACTAAAATATCGATCGGTTTTGTAATAAATGATTCATATTTATTTTAAATGGAATACCCCTCCTTCATTTGTTAATGCTATTTTTTTTCAATGTATTTGGGAATTGTGCCAATCTTGCCCTGGCATGACAGCAGGGGAAGATACACAGAACCTGCAGTCTTCTGGAAATGAGAGGGGCTCTGTTGGTTCACATCTGCTGTAGAGCTTGTGGAAGATTTAAACCTGTGCCAGGCTTCTACACCCAGTCCCCTTTACTGTGCCTCACAACATCACCAGTGGAACATCTGTCTGGGAAGTGAAAGTGCCACCTACACAGAAAGAAACATGCAGGAAATTACTCATGAAGAGGGGTTGATGGTGAAATATTACCATGTGAGCCGTTTGCGTAAAATTTCCAACAGTGCATACAGACCCAAGCTCTACTTCACCACGATAAAGGCCTGGCTATTTTAGCTGTGTGTACAGAACACAATCTTTAGGGAAGAGATTAATCCATTCGTATCCATCAGTAGGATTCATTTAGTGTTCGCCTAGGTTAATTTTGTGCCTGTCATCCAGGGGCTATTTCACAGTTATCTAAGTGTTAGGGATAAAATATAGCATTGCTGTTCTTTAACATTACCTGGTGTGCAGAAAATTGAGTACCATATCAGTTTCCACAATGATATATGAAGGAAAGATGGGCTCACTGTCTTATAAAACCATGTCAGCAGAATTCAGAGGCATTTCTAAAGTAGACAAAATAACTAGCAAGCAGATATGTCTACTTTATGGTGCATTTTAAAAAGGCTCAAATTTGTAAATACCATACATTGTGATGAAGCTATACTAGGTAGAAGGTGGAGGGGTTTCCTGCACTGTATAGTAATGTCCAGCAGAGGGCAATAACGGACTACATTCCAAGTGTTACCCGTTAAGAACTTCACTCGGTGTCAAACTCCATTCTACTTTGTACGGGTCTGTGGGTCTGTGTGCAAACCCAGGACCTTTGTGCATATCAATACATTTCAAGAAATACAATTTATTTTTACCCCTTTATTTAAATGACATATCCATGGAATATAAACAGGTCATCATATCTTTGGAATGCAGGAATACGCTACTGCACAGATTAAGAGGTAAACAGTCCTCTTTCAGGATGTATTGTTCATTACAAACAAAGGCCCTGAATAGTTGATGGATAATTGACAAGATGAGCAATTCGATTTGGACAATGGGCATACAGATTGATTATTAATATCAAAAGTGTGGACTCAAATTTATAAACTCCTTATGAAATAATTGAAGATACAGTGCTTCCCCTTGCACAGTCTGTGCCTGTATTCCAAGGCAAATGGGAAGATCATTTGGAAAAATAAATTGGATGGATCAAAATTGGTGGAGACTGTAGACTTTCTGTGCATATTGTTTCTAAAAGAATTGCATAAGGAACCCTAACATGGGAATACGTTTGCTATAAATGAAATAGTCAATTGTAGTGTAGCTATTGCTGCCCTCCACTGCTACAAGGAAATCATATGTATGTTAATGCCTGCTCACAAATGCTCTGTTGTCCCAATGATATTTTTCCATTTTTAAACAAAACATCAACAATCATTTGCTAACCTATCATCGCTAGCTAATCCATAATTAACATTTAGTTATATTTCAAGATATAACAGCCATCTAGCAGGCTAGCTTGTCATTAACGTTATATACAGTGCCCTCCATACAGACAAATGCATTTTTTTTCTCCTCTGTACTCCAGTTTTAGATTTGTAAACAAACAATTCACAAGTGGTTAAGGTGCACATTCTCAGGTTTTATTAAAGGGTAATTTTCATACATTTAGGTTTCACCATGTAGAACAACACCTTTTATACATAGCCCCCCCCCAATTCAGGGCACCATAGTGTTTGGGACACAGCAATAATATGTAAATTAATGTAGTCACATTTAGTACTTAGTTGCATATCATTTGCAGGCAATGACTGCTTGAAGGACTGCGACTCATAGACATCACCAGGTGCTGAATATATTCTCTGCTGATGCTCTGACAGACTGTACTGCAGCAATCTTCAGCTCCTGCCTGTTTCGGGGGCAAGTCCCCTTAAGTTTTTTCTTCAGCATATAAAAGGCATGCTCAATTGGGTTCAGATCAGGTGACTGACCTGGCCAGTTCAGAATATTTTCAGTTTTTTTTAGCTTTAAAAAAACTCTTCTGTTGTTTTGGGGGTGTGCAATAGATCATTGTCTTGCTGTAGGAAAAGGCGCCAGCCAATGAGTTTTGAGGCATTTGCTTGAACTTGAGCAGCTGAGATGTTTCTATACACTTCCGAATTCATTATCTACTGCCATCAGCAGTTACATCATCAGTGAAGATGAGTCAGTACCTGTGGCAGCCATACATGCCCAGGCCATAACACCTACACCACCATGTTTCACAGATTAGGTGGAATGCTTTGGATCTTGAGCAGTTCCTTTTCACCCCCATGCTTTGCTCTTGCCATCACTCCAATAAAAGTTAATCTTGGTTAATCTTTAATAAATAATAGTTAATAGTTAATCTCTGTCCACAAAACCTTTTTCCAGAACTCTGCTCGCTCTTTTAAGTACTTCTTGGCAAACCTGGCCATCCTGTTTGTTTGGCTTACCAGTGGTTTGCATCTTGTAGTGTAGCCTCTGTATTTCTGTTCATGAAGTCTTCTGTGGACAGTAGTCATTGACACATCCACACCTGCTTCCCGAAGTGTGTTCCTGAGTTTTATGATCAGATATTTCTTTAATTAAACTTTTAATACATAAGTATTTCATTCTTTATAATACCCCCTCGCCCCCTCTACACGTAAGGAACGTTTTTGGAAGGGCTGACTAGGATAATATTTACCATTACAGAAATACAGAAATTTAAAAGGATAAAGGATTTTGAAGACCTATACATATACTACCTGGGATATAATAATCCTGAGATTTCCTTAAATATCCCTAGCTTCTTGCGGAATCCTACATCGGAGAGGTTGTTTGCGAGGTTACTGCAAGTGGAATCCATAGGTGTGCACAATGGATCCCATTCCCTTGATTAGGAATCAAATCAGGGTCTTTGTACATCGTTCACAACAGAATGTTTAAAAATGACGCAAAAACCATGACTATGGCATCTCAAAAGGCATTCACTCGATTTACCACTAACTGCACAATGGCTTTTGACTACTTTGAAATTGGCAAAAAATTCATGTCCCGAAAGAGGCCGAAGAGATGAGGGTTCCTGCTCGCAATATTCAGATTTGGCTGGTTCGGTTCCCCCCATACGCAATGTATGGGTGTAAACAGCTTGATTTAGCCTCTTCTTATTTTGCAATGAATTTTGATTGCATTTTAATCAGTCAAGTCGTTCTCTGTATCACATTTCTGTATGGATCTCACTTTGTGCACGGGGGTATTGCCATACTGAAACATTTTTTGCCTTTCCTAATTTGTTACCACAAAGTCGGATGAACAGAATTGTCCATTATGTCATTGTATGCTCTTGTGTCAAGATTTCCCTTCACTGGAACTAAGTGGTCCAGCCTGAACCATGAAAAACAGCCCCAGACCATTATTCGGCACTACACAAATTTACAGTTCGCACTCTGCATTCAGGCATGTTGCCTTCTTCTGGCATCTAACAAACCCAGATTACTCTGTCGGACTGCCAGATGGTAAAGCGTGATTCATCACGTCAGAGAACGCGATTTCACTGCTCCAGAGTCCAATGGTGGCAAGTTTTACATCACTCCAGTGTGTGGCAAGTTTTACATCACTCCAGTGTGTGGCAAGTTTTACATCACTCCAGTGTGTGGCTGCTTGGCCATGGAAAACCATTTCATGAAGCTCCCAGCTAACAGTTGACAATGTGCTGACATTGCTTCCAAAGCAGTTTGGAACTCTTTGGGTCTAACTTCGGTTAAATGTCTAACTTCGGTAGCTGTTATTGTTTATTGTAAACTAATATGTTGAACGTAACTTGTTTGCAACTCTCTGCTATATGTGGGTTCTGTTAGAAATGCACTGAAGAACCAGATGAACATGGTTCATTTCAAACTATTTTAATCTTTTAATGAAAAGGCTGAATATTTAGTTTAATCATTAACGAAAATGGATAATGATACAGTTGTTTCAGCTGAACATTAGTTACCTAGCTCATTATTACAATGTTTCTTTTCTAATATCTTGTCTTATATCAAGTGCACTTAAAACGATAACCCATTCAATGTCCATAACGAATACTTAAATCTTTGAATGTAAATGTGGAATAGGTTAGCTATTTTAACTATGTGCAACTTTATGAGAATGGGTGAAAAAAAAAAGGGTGAAATTATGTTTCAAAAGTTTCCGATGACATTTAAAAAATTAGAAAAACTATCTTTGCCGGTAAACTAATAGAGACAGAAGTACATTGGATTTTTTAAAAGGTCAAGTTTTTCCTGTTGAATTGTGAAATGAATGGCTGATTACTAACTAAATTTTAAAAAGAAAAGGTGATATACAAATACATAAATCAAATATTTGATCATATAGGAAACGGCTTCAAAATAAGAAAATATCTAGACTTCGAAGTTCCTCACAAAACACATTATTAAATATTGAAGACTTAGAGTTGGAGCTACATGTCTTCATGATTATGTTTTTTTTAACCTTTATGTTATTCATTAGTATACCTAATATAGTATACCGTAATGTAATCAGGTCTAGGAGGGACATTGTCTCCTTGTTATCAAGTGGCGGAAAACCAAGGAAAGACATAACACCAATCTCCGCCTGTGGTGTTGTGAGTTTTGGAACCACCCCTCACCTTCTTACTGCTGAACACAACAAACAGATGTTTGAGACAGCAAAAAGGAGATACTTACTCAATCTTACTATCAAATCTGCTGTGAAAACTTTTACGGTTCAGTCCGCTTGTAATGATCACATCTGTCCAGTGCAATTCACTATAAGTGGTTGATTACAAAAAGCTATTAATCTAAATAAGAGATTCATGATAGGGGAAATACCTGTATAAATTACAACCCTTGGTTGAAGTCCTACTAATTGTTCCCATGACAGGCAGCAAATATTCTACTCTACATGTTAGCTGTATAAGGTAAGAAAGAAATGTTATAATATATTATAATTGTTCTGTGCACACATGGAATATGTTAAATATTTCACAGCTTAAACAATTAGGTTGCACATGCTAGATTATCCCTTCACAATTTGTGTGGGACGTTAAAAAAAAGGAAGAGACATCTGTTTTATCTGCTGTGAGTTACACCTGAATTCCACTTCACTCTAAACTCCCCACTCACCTCCAAATGGTTCCATCTGGTTCAGTGGAACAAGTGGGTTCTCTCTAGGCCCGTTGTTCCCTCTGTGGTCCTACTGTAACAAATGGAGGCGTGCTTTTCCCTGTCTGGGCCTGTAATTCCTCCAGCTCTTTTCCCTGGGCGCTCTGGGTAATCATGTAAACATTATCGACAACATACTGTTCCACTTTTAATGCGCGTGAAATAAGTGGTGCTGCAGTTCCCACTGCCGGTTTACGTTAAAGCAGTAAGACACGAGAGGGTGTGTGTTGTTGTGATTATTGGCACGGCTAAGACAGAGAGCAGAAACACTCCCTTGAGTGTCTTACTGCTTTTGTAGAGCGGATTCATGTGTTGCTTTTGCATTGACTGGAACACTAGAAACACAAGAGACGTAACTTAACAAAGTTTTAATTCTTCTTAGGTTAAACAATCCCCAACACTGGTTACTATACTTTGTTTTTTAAATAATTCAAAATGTAACAAGCAGTGCATTAATAGTATTACTGTAAGTGATTAGGAAGACGCGTGTCTTACATAAGCACGGCTGAAACAGGAAAAAAACAACAACTGACTAATAGAACTGTGGGACCAGAACTATTCTGTTTTTTAAATCAAACACTAACAGATTCCAAAATAGACAGACACATATTGGATCACTATGGTGTGATAGCTAAGACGATGCAGGCAGCAATAAAGCAGTCGATCAAGCAGTTTGTATGTGTTTGCACTGCACATTGAACTGGGATGTGACTAAGCCTCATACGCGCACAAATAGGTACGTAACCATGTAAGTTGACTTGACAACGTCTTTGCATTGTGTGCAGTACAGATCCGGCAAAGAACCCCTTTAACTAGTATTATGGGCTGCAACGAAGAAAAACTATTTACCTGAGGAGTCATTTTAAGCTGTTAAATAAATGGCAAGAACCAGAGTTTTTTTTTAAGGAAACCAGAGCAGTCATGAGTTTGACTTTTTTTTCTTCTAAAATGAATGCAGATTTCCTTAGCATTTTAGGTTGCACAAGACATAGATGTCTTTAATATATACAATGATTGCCGTCAAAAACTGAGATGCTAGTGAGATTTAGATCCTGAATTGAAGATGACATATGGAGTTCTTACAGATGATTTTCTATGTTGTATTTATATCCTGTGTTTGGATCACCCACACATCCTCCACTACCAAGACTCACCTGCCGTGGCGTCTTGGGTGATTGACATGCTCCAACACATGCCAATTATTGAGTGCTAAGTCATTGCTAACTTGTTTAGCTATATACTAAAGCCAATTTACTTTTATCCATATAAACTCTCCTTTCACATTCTGGTCAAAATGTAATACTAGCACATGCAGTTTCTGCTGTAAAATTAGTTTAATAATTCCTTTATTAAATGTAGTTTAATAAACTTTGTACTTCTTGAAAATAAATGGTGCACCCATTTCCTTTTAAGTTGTTTGGTCCGATCTGAAACTTACCAAAATGGTAGGAAAACCATTATTTTTTTTCACATGCTGACATTTGTCACACTTGTATAAGCACTATAACCTATTAGCAATATAGAACCAAAATGAACGGCTACAGCCAAATGAATGTCGATATAGCAGTGGCATTGCAATAGTAAGTTGCTGCTTCACGAATGAGCCTTCATTTAAAGTCAACCCAAGCACAGCAAAGCTGACGTTGTGGACAAGCAGGCAGCAATTCTGCATGGGCATTGTCAAAAAGGTCAGATAAGGGGGCGCGATGTGAATAAATTCTCAACTGGGCATGGCAGCTTAGTATGTGTCATTGCACATTAACCCTTAACTTTGGGGCACTTTAGTACATCGTACATATATAATAGTGTCTGTTAAATGACTAAAATGTAAAATGTGAAGTGTAAATCCACATGTGGGGAGGGTGGGTGATGAATTCAGTAATTAATTCATACATACTTTTGAACATCATACATACATCTGTTCATCTGTTCGTATTTGGAACATGCCATTTATGTTTTATAATGCTGATTTGAGTCACAAGTCAATCAATGAAAATGACATTAGGATTTCCGTACAGACGGAGGACATACTAGATAGATTCCCTCAACTGCTTTACACACCAGTCAGGGTGGCCGTTTTGCAATTTTAATGTTCTGGTCTATGTTCTCATTGTTATATGATTTACTTCAATTCGGTTAGTCCCTCTGGGCTCTCTTTGTGGGTTCAGCCTGGAGAATCATGCAAGATTAGGGCTGATTTTGTTTAGGACTGGATCTGGGGCACTTAATGTTGTGTATTTCTTCTTGGTTTTTTCTGTGCTGTGTGCAATTCTTTTTTTGCAGTTAATTTTTCTGCAATTTTCTGAGGGTTTTTATTTGTATGAACAAATCTATATCTATATATAAAATGCACTTTGAGATTTTCCTTGTGAAATTAAAAATGATATTGGCCTACACATCCATTTGTTGTTATTATTTTTATGGTCCAGCTCAACAGTTAAAATTTGCTCATCGTGTTGAAATTATTGAACTCTACGTATTTGTGACGTGTTCAGTGTTCAAATCCCAATGTCACCGTGTTCCAAACCGAAACGCTGTTTAAGAGTGAGCCACCAGGTGGTGCTATTTATAATAAAAAATAAAATAATCTGTATATGGGTGATTCTCATGAAACTAACCTTGAACCACGGCAGTGATGATACAAATCATTATGAAACTAAGTGCTAAAACCTTAATATAATAGACATATATGTATTCTGTCTTAAACATAAAGATTATAAAACATTTCAATGAGTTATTTATGATTTTTATGCATTTTCCAGTTAATTTAATTGTTAATTGCACCATGAATAAATCACACATATCTTCCTTTCTTTAGCTGGCTTCAACCAGACCAGGGATGATCCAGAACAGGGTGGTTTCTTGCTTCTACAAGAAAGACTCTGGGTGTTTTCTCCCAAAGTTCACCCTCACCGAGCCTGATGAAACCCCAAATACCATCTTGAAGTAAAGGCGTAGAATGAGATTTATTATGAGATTCAATGGTACGGAGGGGGGTCTAGGAGTCTTCAACTTCTACATCCATTATACATATTTAAATAAACTCAAAAATTGGCAATATTAAACATAAAATCAAGTAATATTTTTTTAAAATCTCAAACCCCCTAGATGGATGTCGGACTAGGTGACCACCTATATAGCCTATGCCCGAAGCCAGCCCTGATTAACTTGAATTCACAAAACCTTTTACATTACAAAACAACACTATGTTGTTAAGCTGTTAACTCATAGCGTCAATGTGGTAAGATAAGTACTTAAACATGAATTATCCCAAATGTTGCTATCGCATTCTTGTGGCATATTTCAGTAATGAGAAAATATTGAAAATAAAAAATATTCATAATGCAAAGAATTCAGTTTGAATATATAGCTATAGCTTATTTTCATAGGAATGGAAAAAAAAACTAGCTTCCTACTGCTCGAAAAGCTGTAAGAGGAATGAAGAAAGTAGAGAGAGCAAAAAACAGCAACGTTTGGATAAATGTTAATTGTGATTTATTTATTTATGTTTAATTGCATTTGGGTTTTTTTTCTCAGGGACCTACACTGTCTGTGGGGAAACAAAAGCTGTTTTCAGTTTTAGCTATTTGGCGAAACATGACAGACTCAGCAGGAAGCCCTAACTGATAACTGCTGAATAAAGTATTAGGGACCAGCTGCCAGTGAACAGCAGCCTTAGATCCTGATCCCATGAGCCCTCATGACCCATTGGCTTTTTACAAATCAGATGTGCAGATGTGGAGGTTTTAAAAATCAGTTGTCAATTGTAAATAAACAGGTAAAAAACAGGTAACCCACACTGTAAGATACATCAGATTAAATTAAACCTACTATCCGGATTGAAAAAAAAAAAAAAAAAAAAGATTATTGCATATTATGAATAATGGATGAACAAAGCCATTACTCCAAACTAATGACATGAAAAATGGAAGCCATCTTGTGCATGGGAACCCTCTGTCTTTGTTCCCCTTTTTTTTTTCTTTTTTTTTTATTTGTATTTTTTCTAAAGCTGTGATTCTGTAGATTCTATAGCTATGATTCTAAATATTCTATAGCTTTGATTCTAAAGGTTCTAAAGCTGTGATTCTAAAGATTCTAAAGCTATCATTCTAAATATTCTATAGCTTTGATTCTAAAGGTTCTAAAGCTGTGATTCTAAAGATTCTAAAACTATCATTCTAAATATTCTATAGCTTTGATTCTAAAGGTTCTAAAGCTGTGATTCTAAATATTCTAAAGCGATGATTCTAAATATTCTATAGGTTTGATTCTAAATATCCTAAAGCTATGATTTAAAATATTCTAAAGCCATGATTCTGGATGTTTTTCCTGTATTTCTTCATCCAAAACATGTGATTGATTTAATATGTTCTTTGTGCTGGGCTTATATCATTCTATACTGTTAGCTGACATGATACAGTGAGAGAGGTTGTTAGGTTTTTTTGGTGTAAAAGGTGTATGAATTTGCCCAATGAATGCAAATGGCATGAGGTACAATGTGCCAGTAGCCTAAAAGAGCGTTAATGCGTGTGGGCGTGTGTCTGTGTGTGTGTGTGTTACTCAGTGATTGGACAAAGTTTAACATAGCTGTCTGATTGATCCAGGGGAAGGTTATCTACTGCAGATACAGCTATATAAAGGGTCACCAACATCCTCCTCAGAGGGCATGTCTGGAGATAACGTTGGCCAATCTTTGTTCAATAGATTTAAAGCTTATTTGAAACTTTTTTTTCCTAAAGGGGCTTTAATACAAAGAAAATTAATGGGGATATATACCATTTTTTCTACATGGTGGCCATATTTGAACTTATGTGTGATTTAAATTTAAATATTCTACAAACTTTCTCCATGTTTGTAGAAATTTACTACAGGATTCATATAAAAGTCTTTCATGTGTAATCAATAGGGTTGCAGAAGTGAAATATGGATGGAAAGAGTTCTGGGTACATTTAAAAACACTTACAAGCATTCTCAGTTTGTACAGTTTGTATTAACATTTTCCGATGAGACAGTTTTCAGAAAAGAGTAGTGAATGCATGTTGTGAAAGAGTAGAGCGGTCGTACACAACATGGCCGGATACAGAGGGGTACAGAGTTGGGCTACGCCCCCCCAGATTTATGCTCCTTCTGACTTCAGCCAAAAATGTTACATGTTTATATTGTATGAAATTTTCACTGCACCCCCAGTCAAAACAGGCTGCATCAGACCCTGGTGCACAAAGCGGTGATGTCTGTTTGATCTCACAAAGATCACTTTTCTGGATTCCCTCCCCTTGCCAACCTCAATCACAAATCCTGTGTCCCGTCCCTCAGACTAGACCACCTAGGTCAACTCAACTATTCTTAGGCATGCCTGGTGATAAGACCGGGGATCGTTCCCGAAACATCCCTGTGAGCCACTGTAAACCTTAAATACAAGAACAGCACCGCTTAGCAGGCGAGCAAAGAGCAGTTAAAAGGAATGTATCATGAACAACGACTCCATGGGTTCATTTGTGACGTGTTGGGTGATTGGGTGAGAACGAGCAAAGCAAACGCAAAGATTACAAAGAAGAGGAGAGATGGCAGGCCACACACGTACCACAGAAACATGTGCAAGCATCCACCCACCAAAGAACATGCATACGTCCACAGGCAACCCCGCACATCCATCATTTAGCCGGTGCTTGTTGACACCTATCAGATGGGATCAGCGTCTGGTTTAATGTCTTAAACCAGCTTTAGGCCGATAAATGCAATGCAGCAGCTTAAACTCCATAAATCGATAGCAGACACCGAAGGATGAATAATATCCACAAGATTGTAACTTCTGCCAGTCGTCCTCTGAGAAATTGTAATTCAGGTTACTCTCCCATTGCCACTTAATTATGGAGAGGTAGAGGTAGGCTAATGAGGATTACAGGCAATTACGTTTTTTAAATGATACCCAAGTGATTTATTTAGCTCTCAAAAATGTCATAAAACTTCAATTTTCGGGCCGGTCGAGGGAATAGTGTGAACTTTCCGACACATTGAAACATCTGCAGGCACCTGAACATGCGTCACGAAGAGACTTTTGGAACAAATGGGTGTAGAAGGCAACTGATTAAAAGCCATTCTGCGTGTCGAGCAGCGGAAGACAAAGAATTGGGAGTGTTGTGAACAAAGATGTTTGTTGTGAGTAAGGTTTTAGTTAAAGAGCCAGAACCTGATCCAAAACCTCTCCATAAACTTTAAGGAGGGCTATAGGATACCAGAACTACAGTCTTAACCAGAGACGTAGCCATGGAGTCAACATTGGGGGGGGGACCAAATCTGCCAAATAACACATTTTTATTTTATTTATATTTTTTTATATCAATATATTGAGGGGGACATTTTGAGAATATTTTAATGCTATGTCCTGCCAAATATATATTATAATTACGGCCCTGGTCTTAACATTGTTTTAAGTTACAAAGAAAGGGAGAGTTAGTGGCAATGTAAGAGATTGCAGGGAATCAGTCAACATGCAAATGAATAAAGTGGAAACCTGACGGAAAAAGTATCTCCCATATTACCCCAATCGATGGTGTTCTCAGCAACCCTGCAACACACCCACCTCCAAAATAAAAATGACCAATATAGAACATGTTGAATGTTGAATGTTACGTGCCAATGCCACTGCGGCAGGCTGCCGTGTCCCGGACACGTGCAGCTGGGATGGGGACGCACCTCATCCCATGTAACAGGTGTCCGCTGTGCACACAGACAGGTAGCTGGGGGGAGACCTGTGGAGACAGATGGCTGCAGAGGTGGAAGGTACTCCAGCGAGAGACACGCTCATTGTCCGCAATTTATTTTCATTTGAGTTTTTCCCCTGTCAAGGGTTTTGTTGGTTAGTTTGTTGTTTTAGTTTGTTGTGTTTCACGTGAACCAGTGAGGGGGGACGTGGAAGAAACTGTATTTAATTAGACATTTATTTTAGTTTTCCCGTTGACAATCTGACTTTAATAAATTCAACTTGTTTGCTACTGGAATTGAATTCTCTGCAGTACAGATACCCTGGCTAGTTATTTGCTCCAATGTGGAATCAGTTTATTTTTTATCTACAGTGGATCAATCGTGTAATCATACTTTCAAATTTATATTCTGTCAAATAATACTTAAAAAAAGGCAGACTCACCCCTATTTCTCTTCTTTTTTTGCTGCAGTGACATCACTACATACCTAATTTAAATACAACGTCTTATTATTCACCAGACATGATAATGATCTTTTCATAAACTTTGTAAATTTATAAACCATCTCTCTCTCCTTGGTGTACCACCCTCGGATGTTTGGATCAGGCCTATTATGTGTATTATGTCTGCCCAGCCAGCCAGCCACCTGAATGGCTGAATGTGTTGATGGGTAAAATAAATGTAGGCCATTCAGTCACCCAAGATTCCTTTGCAGATTATCAAAGGAGTAAGAGAGAGCAGATAGCAGATGGCCATGTTTAATTTTGCTTTATACGCACGTCTAAGTAAGTACGCATCGCTTACTTTATGCGTGACAAACTCAGATATTAGATTTCTTTCCTGAGTTTCCCACTTGTAATTACAACTCGGAAGACCATGGAAACGGTATACCAGCGTCTAAAACTTTAATTTTTTACGAGTGTGAAAGAAAGAGCGATCGTTTTAGAGAGTCCCCCAGTTATGAAGAGGAAAATCACATTTAGTTCTAAGATAGAATAGATTCAAAAGTTTCTGGGTGTAAAAATGTTGTTCTTACTGGCAGTGTGGTCACTATTGCTGGTCCTGTTTGCTGATTAGGCAGCAAGTGGTCAAGAAATGGTGAAGAACAGGATTTGATGATATTGGTAATATTGACAGAGCCATCAAAAGGAATGGAAATTGGAAAGGGCACGTCAGTGCAAATGCTCGATTGAGTCTACTAGGCAGAACATACGTTGAGCATGCAATGAACAAAGTTGCTCGCCTGCAGCTCGTAACGCATAACAAAACCGTGACAAAACATAAGGCTGTTCTGAAACGTTTGTTTGATGCAACCTCCTTGCTTGAGCAACAGGAATTGGCATTTCAAGGGCATAACGAGAGCAAACATTCTGGCAATAAGGGCAAGTTTAAAAAATCTGCAAGCTTTGTATATTCTGCTGAAGCAAAGGTTAGCAGAGAAAAATATATATATAAAAAATTGGTTAGCCTGCCTGTGTGCAAAAGAAAATAGCCTATGCTGTAGCACACCACAGTGAACACACAGAATTCCCAGAAGGTGCCAATGGGCGTGCCTGCGCCGCTCTCGCACAACGGGCGTGGCTGCGCCGCTCTCGCACAAGGGGCGTGCCTGCGCCGCTCTTGCACAATGGGTGTGCCTGCCCTTTACAAAACATGAGTTCTATGCCATGAACTGTATGGTGTAGACATGGGTCAAATTCTTGCATCACACCATGCATGTGCAAACATTTTGAAACACATCAGTCCAGAAATGACCAAGGAGCCGGTAAGTTACATTAATCAGTGTGATCGCCCATGTTCTGTGATGGTCGATGAATCCACAACAGTAAGTGTAAAATCCTCACTCATTAGATATTCTGTATACTATAGACAGAAGAATCTCATTTGTAAATTATGTGTGTAATTATGTGTGCTACTTTTTTATCATAATCTTGTTCCACTGAATAAACGTGCCACTGGTAGATATATATTGCTGAATGTATTTTTAAATCCTTTTAAGAGAATGGAAATAAGCTTGCTGGGTGGAAATCAGGATTGAGCAGCAGTTCTTAAAAGCATACTAGAAACTGGGTTTGCAGTTTTTCACTGCATTGCGATTGGGTGGTGTATTAAAAAAAGGCACTTTCAGATTTTCATTGATTTCACTACACTTCAAGATTTAGTCTTGTGTGTTTGTTGCACAAACATCATTGTTGAAAGATGCCATGGAGGAAGTTGATGCCATGGAGGAAGGGATGCAGCGCAGAGCCAGCTACAACCCATCTAAAAACCAATAATTTATTGTTCTGCCTTTTTATGGAAATAGCACCAATATTGAAAAAGATTCCCCGAAGACCTCTCTTGATCATTAATTTGATCCAGCAAGGCAAAGCTTGGTGTCATGGAGAGGTGTTTAGATTTATTCGGCAAAATTTCAGATAAGATTTCTAAACAAATTTTAATCTCACTCCTTACCTAATGAGTTAGAAAGTAAGGCAATTAAATGCTCTGCTGATCTGTCACCTATTTGACCATGGAGTCTCTTCAACGGCTGCTAATGCTGGGCAGCCAATTTATGTTCTGGTGAGAGTTACTATATAGGACGCAGAAGAAGAGGATAGATTTTTCAGTATGGGGTTGTTACTTTTTATATTTCTAGCAGCAGAGGTGTACTTAATTTTATTATTATTCGAATTTAAAAAAAACAACATTTTTTCCTTTTGTGAGGGCCATACCCACAGTATTTTCTGAAAAGTTCCTGCTTTCAGTCTTTTTTTTTAACTTCATGTTTTAAAGATTTTCAAGTTCCCTTTATGATATTGGCAGTTTAATAGTCTCACTGTTGTCTATCAAATTTCCAGACGGTTTTGCTTGATAAAATATCATATATATAAAATAATAAGTTGTACACCAGAGGTCAACAATTGGTTGCCAAATCCAGCCTGCAAATTTTTGCACTTTCAATTAAATTTTTTAAATTGTATAGGTATATAAAAAAGTGACAAGTTAAAATATCTAATAAAAATAAAATAAAAAACATTCCTGCTTTGGGGGGGGGGGGTGCGGGGGAATTGCAATTGGCCCGCCCTGCAGCGACCAAGGGATCAACTGGCCCGCCATTTAAATTAATTGCGGACCCCTGTTGTACAGCATAAATAATTGGTCATTTTCAACCATGAGATCATCTTACAAATGTCAGTATTTCGGTTTATGGTATATGCATTATTTTACAGTTTTAATCAAGTTCTAAATGTAATTGTTGCATGTCGAAGAATAAAATTTAAATGCAAATTTGATTCTTGTTATGTCGTTCTAACCACAATGCCAAAGTGCAGCCTGCTATAATTCTTTATGGGCTCTGTTTGCTCAACATTATTGGGTTAGTTCTACTTACTTAACTGTATACTGATTTGGCTACTTGGCATTGGGCTTTAAGTAACAGACTAGCTAACTACTACATGCAAATTGACCCCTGATTCAAAAGATTAGCTGATGTAGATTGCTATCCGTAGATTGCCCACCAAATATCTTATTTCAAATCTGTGTTTATAAAATATGTTATGTTTCTTCAAGTTTGCAAACAAGCAATTGGCTCTTTAATGCATGTTTTCTCAGAACTGTGCAGTTTAGTGGAGAAAAGGGAACAGACCAGGACAGCTACATTCTCGGGTATCCATGGTCAGTTTTATCTGTTTTTTTGTGTTAATCTCATGTGTTCAACCCAGTGTTACCAAATTTGAGCTAAAATATGAAGTAGATAAATTGTCATATTGACTTGATTATTTTTGTAACTTTTTTTAGAAGTTCCTCATTACGGGACAGATACAAAAGATGTACTTTTGCAACACCTGTGTGTTTTGATGTTTTTTCCCCCCAGTGGATTCCCCCCCTGAGGAGCAAGACAAAGATCTACTTTGTCTCCTTTTTGAGTAGGCTGGACCAGTCCAAGTCCAAACAAGTGGGAGCCAAGGATGCATATAGCCCTAGCATTGACTGAAAAAGTGTTCATGTCAGTTCATTGACTGGTGCCCATGTAATAGGTGGATACCCCAGATCCAACCATTGAGGTAGATAACCCAAAAGGGCGGAAACACACCTGCTTAAATTAGACTGATATAATGATATAACGATATTTTATTTATTTATTGGTTCTACATTGATTCTGTTCTATTATTGACTGATTCTATAATTGACTGTTATTCTCTACTACCACACCAATGCATCTGCTGTATATAAATATAATATTTACTCTATGATTTCTGATGGATCTGGAGCTCTGCTCAAAGACAGAACAAATCAAATAATTGAATGGTTAATAGTGTTAATACTTGCTTTTGTTTAATTGGTTAATTAAACCATAATTGGGGCAATTAAATGGGCATTGCGGCAGTTAATCGGCTAGAGCATAAAAGGCTGTTAGTTTGGTTAGCACCCGAGGGAATGAGGATGGTTGGGGGATTTTGAAACCAGGAGAACTAGGGTATTGGTAAGTTTAGTAGTCAGTTTGCCACACAACTTGGCATAGTGTCCTCCTGTATAATTGCTTGACATCCTAATGTGAGGGTTTTTTAAAATGTTCACCTGTCCGGTAGCTAGAAGCATCTTATGTAGCATCACATAGCTAGCTTGTACCTTTGCACTTGTACTTGCTCTAGTAGGAAAAGTAAGAGGTTGAACTGAAATCAAATTAGTTGTGCAGACTGGGGTGTTTTTGTGCTTTGCCTACTTGATCTTGACTTAAACTGAAGATTACCCTTTGAAACAAACCCCCAACCCTGACCAGTGTGTGTAGATGCAGATATCTGAATACTATTGGCTTAATCCAATGGTGACACTGTATACAGAGCATTCACTGAGCAGAAAAGTTTTTAGTGCTAATTTGTGCCAAAGCTCTCTGAAAAGCGGGTACTCTTTCAAGTATGTCATTCAAAGCCTTCCAGTAGAAATATCCTATAATATAAGCAGCTTTATTTTTAACTGAATTTCTAGATATCACCAGGTTTGCACGATGAGTCAGGAACTGTTGCGCTATTTAAAGCTTTAAGGTTCCAACACATTTTTAGGTTATTGCAGTACAAGCGGCAAAGCTGTGCTTGTATAAATACTCAGAACTTCCACATTCAAGGTTGTCTGAAAGGCTTTTTCAAAGACTTGACCTAAAAAAAGTGTCTATAGTGTAAAAGTTTTTTCCCTTATGTTTGTTGGTCATCTTCCCCGTGTTGCCGTTTGCCTTGCGTCCACAGTGTCTTTGTTCTTTTTATCCTCTTTATCCTACTTTATTTTAGTTTTCTGTGTAAAACGTTAGCATGAGCTGCTACTTCCTATCTTTACTGAACATGCCTCAAGCTTTCTTATTTTCCAAAGTGTATCTGCTAATGGTAGCATTCAATTCAGGCAACTGGTATGAAACTGAATAGCAATTATTTTTGGAAAACTACTGCTGATGACAATGTGCTCAAGATACTCAGACAATGAAAATGTGTAGGGTTGCGACCCCTGATCTAGGCTAATGGCACATTATGGTGCCACAGTATAGTACACCGTCTTGGAAAAAGGTGTTTTTCTAAAATCCCCCAGTTATATTTTTGAAGCCTTCGGATCGGACAGGACTTTTTTAAAATGAAGGTTGTGGGAGGGTATCGGGTGATGGTTTAGCTGCAACGGTTCTGAAGTAACTCTGAACTTTAAATGCAAGCTTTTGAGTTTCACAGCCATTTATGTTTTTCATATTAAAAACAATGCTGGCGCAAAATGTTCTCTCTAGGCCTTTCCCAATAGGCTGGACAGGCAATATTTCTGAAAACAAGAGTGACCCCTATTAAGGGTCATGGTTTTTCTCCCGATCCTTCCCATGAAAAGGAGTGAACGCTCCTTTTTCTGAGTGAACACTTAAAGTGGTGCTTTAGAAGACGATGATCTAATATCCATTCAGTTCAAATATAATTGTAGCAGGCTAATTTTCAATGACACTGCAGGCTGAGCAAACCATTATGCAAATGTAATTACCAAAACAGATGCCTTGAGCGAAGTGTGATCTACTGGGGCTTCCGTGTTTGCGGTAATGCGCTGAAGTTGATCTAGTTTTCAGGGAGCTGGCAGACACCTCTCCCAACGATACACCTGCTGAATATGTGAAATACTTCTACTGCTCCCTGGGCAAAAGGTTTCCTTTACTGCTACAGCTGCTATCCAAATTGCTGAAACAATCAGTGCTTGTAGATAAAATTCTTCCCTGCTTGACCCAGTTCCAACCTCTTTAGTTAAAGCCTGCCTCCCTCGCTTCTCCTCCCATTACTGACATTATTGATAGGTCGCTAGAAAGCTCCTTGCTATTAAATCGTCTTCAAGTCCGTCTGTTTTTAGGGAACATGGCCTTGATGGCAATGTCTTAATTTAGCAAATATCTTTATTTACAATTTCTGAATTTTTTATTTTTGTCAGAACCGCAGTGACTAGACTATGCATGGACATTGTTGACAAAAGCGTGCCGTATAAAATATTTGATCATACCTCAAAATCTGTCACATTTGTCCTGTGGCTGGATAATCAACACTGTGATGGCCGTTAAGTGAAATTTAGGTAAGGAAAATTGCTTAAAATGAGTCTTGAGATGAAACGCTATGATGCAGAGCAAGTTCATGCCAGGAATGGTTTTGTGAAGAAGCGTTGAGGCTGATTGTTCACAGATGGGAATATCTCCATGATATCAATAGCTCTTTGTTCTTCTGCTGTACGTTCTGCCAAACTTACTCTCCTGGCAGAAAGGCGCTCAGGAACTCAATCTCAATTTCACAAACAACATATGTTTGTTGGCCTCAACTTTCAATTACTATTATTCTCAACTCTAACTTTGTACTGATTATTTGTGAGCATCCCTCTCAGTACATTTCCTAAAATGGCATCTTCTGTTATGCACGTTAAGAGAATTGTAACAATGCATTTCCACAAGGTTCATGGGGAATGACTTGCTTTGCCTGGAAGATTAATTTACATTTAAACGTTTATGCAACCACATAAAAGCATTTCGGGTTAAATACCGTGGTGAGGGTTGCAACAGCAGTATCTAGATTTGATACTTGGCCACTACTTTTATGACATGTGCTCAGATAATGGTAATGTATAATCTGGGGTAAAAGAACTAGCTAAAGATAACATGGCACCCCAACCCTGCTGTTGTACCCTTTATAAAAATTGAAGCCACTAAATAACCCACTTCCGACCTGTAATTTAATTAACTTTCTTGGCTAATGATGGGAGTAGCAGTGGCCTGAGTACAGCATTCTCCATCTTGTCTCAGAGGGAGGGTTTTTGTTCTAATAAACCTGATGCCTGCTCTGTTCCACCTAAGAAGCTGTCCAGTGGACAGCAATGAAATGCCTCACAATTGTTGCAACTACCTTTGGTTTTATCCCCTTTTCTTTTAAAAGCCCTTTCTGGTTTAGCTGTTTCCATCGTTCAACTGGCTGACAAATAAAAAACTTGTGGTGGTTAATTTGAAGTGTAGGAGATTGTATGGGTCAAAACAGGGACAATATGTTAAGAAAATTACAGCGTTAAGCATTTGAAATAAAGGCAGAATTTAACACACTTCCTTTGATGGCCCTAATTCAGTGTATTCACTCAGGATCACATCTGCAGACCAAACCTAGGGCTCCATATCAAACATGTACCATTATACCCATAGTATTCAGATTAACACTGTAAGTATGTTGTCAGTACACATATGTATGCAGTCTCTACTATGTAAATGCACAGTATTTAGACAAATGTTACCCAAAGACAATACCTTGGAAAAAATGCTCGACAAAATCCACAGCTCTTGAGAAACCACACCATTAAGCACGGTGACTCACAGCTGTAATTTCTGCTTCCACAAAGTGTTGACTTGTGGGGCGATGGATGGTCAGAGGCAATGAACACTCTGAGTGGCTTGATATGTGTGCAGTCAAACCACTCTGCGATGCTGGGCTTCAGCCAGCAGAAAGTGCCCAGTAACAAGCAATTTGCCACCATAGGAGGTTTTTACATAGTCCCCCTGGGTGTGCTTCAAGGGGATTTTAGAATAGAGTCACAACCGAAGTGCTGTCCGGTTTCATCTGCCTGACTGCTTTTTGGGTTCACTCCAATGTAATCTGAAAGGAATTTTTAATAAGATATTTTTATTTATTTTGTATAAATTTGTTTCTTCTTTGTATGGTTCTGCATGAACTGTATTATATTTGACTGAAACCGTATAGTATGTACAGGTCATTACGTGATGCATCCTGGCGTAGCTGGCTGTTGGACATTTTTTAATCTGCATTCTGAACTTGTAAGCTTATTAATGTTCACTTCCTGTTTTCTCAACTTTATTCAATTTCTGGGGTGAATGATTTTCTGATTCCCTGTATGTGTATGGTGCGCAGTTTTAAAATATGAAAATCATTATTCAATCATATTTTATTTTTATTGAATGAACACAGAACTGGTGTTCTTAAATTGTGCATTTTAGTTAAACAAAATATTTGATATTAATAATAAAAGGTTGCTGTGGCCTGCAGTTCAATTTGGGGTACACTCTCTGCTACC
>JAOVYW010069039.1:0-21057 GCA_025775045.1 Hiodon tergisus
ACTTCCTCTTTCCCTTACCTCAAATTCCTCACATACTTCCTCTTTCCCTTACCTCAAATTCCTCACACACTTCCTCTTTCCCTTACCTCAAATTCCTCACATACTTCCTCTTTCCCTTACCTCAAATTCCTCACACACTTCCTCTTTCCCTTACCTCAAATTCCTCACATACTTCCTCTTTCCCTTACTTCAACCTCCTCACATACTTCCTCTTTCCCTTACCTCAAATTCCTCACATACTTACTCTTTCCCTTACCTCAACCTCCTCACACACTTCCTCTTTCTCTTACCTCAACCTCCTCACATACTTCCTCACATACTTCCTCTTTCCCTAAACTCAACCTCCTCACATTCTCTCTATTTCCCTAAACTCAACCCAACCTTACACACTTCCTTCAAGCTTCTGGTCACCATGTTCCTCTCGTGGTATCAAACCACATTCATGTGATCTGATTAAACCCCCCAGCAGAGTTGACTATACCTAACCTCTAACCTAACAATCTAATTTTTATCACACTGTCCCCTTCCCTGTTTACACACTATGGCAAAGTTGCAGATTTGAATAACCTTTAATTCAAAATAGTTTTTATTTATTTATTACAATTAATTTATTTATATAAGTTAACTTGAATGGGGATTCAGATCTTAATTTCTACTTGCAAGATATTTAGGTCATTATTGAAATGGATTGACTGTCTTTATCAATGTGAGGTGTCTTTAATTGTAAAATCTAATATGCCATTTGGAAATTCACTCTCCTGATGAAGCCGATCAAATCACTGAGTTGGTTTCTAGGTTACTCTAGGTAAAAGCTTACTGCTAATTAACTGCTAGTTGTTGCAATGATTGGTGAACAAAAAGTGCTAATAAACTGAACACTGGAACACTTGCTGGATTTGACCTCCTTCCTTTTTAGTGCACTGAATTTCTCATTAAGGACCCGTACCACCTGTTTAATACCGTTTTGAACTCTTAGTTTTTTCAAACTTCTTCGTAATTCAATTAGTCTGTCGCTAATAGATCTTTTGTTTTTCAAAAGGCTCTTTTGTGCACGCTTGGTTTCTTCACAGTCCTCGGGTAAGCCTAGAGCCCCAAGGACACTTGGTTTCCTCAAGGGACCGACAAAGTCGCCGAGCAGATTTAGGTGTGCGCGAATAACGAATGAAAAAACGGAGACCCCTCAAAGCATCGTGGGTAGAACACGGCTGTTAAGTGACACCAGCTTCAGAGGGGCTACAGCGAAAGAGCGAAGGTCGCCCAGTTCTTATTGTGTTTACGCATCTGTTAGGACAAAAGATTGAGGATAAAAACCGCAAAAAAAATTGCCATAGATACCTTTTCATCTGCGGAATGACAAGTGTCTCATTATTGTTGTTGGAAGGTCCTCGTCCCGTGTTGCTTTTCAAAAGCCCTTTCGGCCGGGCTATCAAAGGCAATGAGATTCTCCCCTTGTGGGGGCACCTTTTTTCTCTCAGTGCTTTATTGAATCTCAACACACTGGGATTAATGGAGACACCTTTTCCTGGCGCCAATGGAAAGCAAAGAGACCACTGTAAGTCTTCTGAGAGTGTGTGTGTGTGTGTGTGTGTGTGTCTGTGTAGTTGTGGACGGTCCTGTACGAAACAGAACGGCTTGGTACACCGATCCGTTTATATCGATCACTTTACGGGTCCTGATTTTGAAAAAGAGAGCCTATTTATACATATGAAAGAATGGCCCGCCAAGGACAGGCCTCGTGGCTGTTATTGCACACGTTTCATACATCATTAAACATAATGGCGTGGCAAGATGGCCGGCAGTTTCACGGCAGTTCAGACGTGGAGAGCCAGGCGCAGGGAGTGGGGGGCAGGGTAAGGCGCTGGGGTACTCTGTTCCTCGCGTTCCCAGCGGCTCAGAAAGACGCTCGCGATGCAAAATCGCCGCAGCGCTGTTTCCGCTTATCCGTGGACATATGGGCACGATCTTCAAAGCCAGCGAATGCTTTGTATTTCAGCAAGCAAAACCATGAGGCTTTTCAAGCGCAGCCCACAGACAAGCATCCCAAGTCCCTTCCAGTGCCACGCACAGCTGTCGTGCTCACATGTGTACCGAAACTGAAAGACTCTCCACATCAAAAGCCCTAGCATGACACGGATAACACAATCTTACAACGCCTTGATGCCGTCAGGGCATTCCACCTCTCCGTATCTCCTGTCACAAAAACACCTTTCATTTTTCACACGCTGTAGAGCCTACAGTCAAGAAATTATGGACCCCAATTTCTGAAGTGTCGCCGGGGTGCACAGCGTCTGTAGAGACCTTGGGGAAGAAAACTGCAAAAACCCAACAGCCAGGAAGAGGAGGAGGAGGAGGAGGAGGAGGAGGAGGAGGAGGGGGGGGTAGAGGAGGGATGGACGGGTCCTTTATAAGCTGCCAGCTTCATCACCCAAACCACTGATATTAGCTACAGCAGGTCACCTCAGCCCTCTCGTTAACACACTTAATTTGAGATGCATATTAATGACCGTCTGAATGCATCTGTGGCTCGCCAGTTTTGGGGGGAGAAAAACAGGACAATGATGAACACAAGATAAAAACGCAGGATTTTAAAGAACAAAGGGATAAAGATTACGTTTTTGTGTGCGAGCGTGTTTCTTTCGGATACGTACCTTCGTTTCCCAACAGCAATTAACATCTCAGTCTCAGGAAACAGTGTTAACAGAAACCACGGCAAGCCGATTTTCTGCCTCTGCCCCACCTCTCCTATCCTTTGTTTGCAACTGTGATTTTAAATAGCTTTTTACCTGAGCGATCGTTTTTATCTTTAAAAACAGTCAGATGCCCGCTCTCGTCATCATGGTGTTTGCAAGGCCCACCCTTTACGCACCACAACTTGATCTTTATCATTACATCTGACAAGTTTTCTGCTAAACATTGCATCTGAATACTGACGATGTACACTGGAATACTTGGTACTTGCAAAGAACAAGATAAGCGAAGAGATTGGGGAGTGAATTTTCAATGAGAGGACGTGGCTAGCGGAAGTGGCCAGCGGAAGTGGCCTTCAGAGAAAGAGGCCCTTATACCTGTTTGCCGACTACGTTAACGAGCAGGCTTACAATTAGAGGACTTTAATTTGAAGGAGAGGGATACGTGGCGGCAGAGTTGATGGGAAAAGCCCATCACTAAGACCAAGGGGCCATCTTGGCCTTATTTGTAGATAATGGTCACCAACGATCTCTAAACTCCACCCTCCTACACCTCCGGAGGTAGAGATTTGCTAGCCTGTTCTTTTTTTTGCTGTAGCTGTCTCTGCCTGTTATCATAGAAGTGGGCTGCACGAAAATGATGAGCTCCTGAGACTTAATGAGAACCCCCTCAAAGTCATTATGGGCCTGGGGCCATGACGAGATACCACCCGGTGTATGCATGTCAGTTGTTTTGTCAGTGTACCACTGTGCATGCATGTATGTAGGTGTATGTGAGCATCGACGTGGTCATTAAGTCAAACCACTTCAAAATGCTAACCACCGGTGAAACAGAAAATATAGAAAGACAATTTTCTCCTCCAGACTCCAGACACGAACCAGGCACTGGGCTGAGCTCTGCCAACCGAGCTGTCCCAGATGGTTGATTTCCATAATGACAGTCCGCTTCCCCACAATCCATGAATAAAAACACAGGGTACGGCCCGTGTCGTTCAAGCGGCCTCTTCAATGAGGACGGGGTCCAGGCCGGAGGAGGGCCTGCCCCAAACCCCAAACCCACCCCCCCCCCCCCCTCCGGCTGGCGGGCTGCTTGTGGGACGTAGGGACGAAGGGACATGATTTCTCCCTGATATGTGGTTCAGAAATGTCCGTTAACCAGATGAGGGTAAAAAGGAGGGCGCTGTAAGGGAGGAGCCAACCCAACCGCTGTAGACTTAAAATGGGTGGAGGCTCACCCCCGTCTTTGAGTGTCAGCGTTTGTGTAAGCGTTCTGTGTGTGTGTGTGTGTCTATGAGTGTATGCACCTGCGTCTATGTTTGAGCAATGTAATTTGCTCTGGATGAGAGCTCAGCTGAAGAAGGGTAATAAGAAAAGGTGCAAAGGGCTGCATTTCTACTCAGCTCCCCCCCCATCTAAAGAGAGTAGCTTGGAGTTTTAAATAAATGAACTAGACTATCGACCAAAGTAAATTCTTACCCTTCCAAGAAGCTGAGATTAGAGGCAAATCCTCTGAAGCCTCCAGGATGGGCCAAAGGCCTTTTCACCTTACACGTGCGACACCAAGGTCACAGACAATCGAAGGACCGGCAGAGAGACGGAGTGCATTATGGGACCAGACAGAATCATCACACAATGGGGAGTCTGGGAGGCACAGAGACAGGTTTAGGCTCAAAGTTAGCTCTATATCAGCACAGACACAGGTTTAAGCTCAACGTTAGCTCTGCATTGACACAGAGACAGGTTTAAGCTCAAAGTTAACACTGTGCCTACAGGTCTGAATTAAAAAAATTCTACATGAGCACCCTTGTCCTAGGGGAAATTCCACTGTCCCTACCGTGTCCCAACTCCAGTGCAGCTTACCAACCAGAGCTACCAACAGGTTTTCAGAGCGAGCGAGAGAGGCTTTGCCACAACAGAACCTTCCAAAGCTTCCGCCCATCACCACTGGTTCATTACACATGCATTTCACCTCCCTCTTCACTTCGACTTCAATTTCCGTAATGTTCCCTCCGAATTCTGCAGGAACGCCCCCAACAAAAGCAAAAACGTTCCCCCGCATTACGCTCTGTTACAAATTACTTCCTCTTCCACCTCCACGATGAGCGCGCGTCTGCTGGCAAGCACATTCTTCTGTGACGGTGAGATTGTTTCAGAACGGGCGAGGAAAATAAAGGAATGTGACATTTCATGACATCTCCACCTGTCTCCCTCATCTATTAATTACAGACTCAATGGCTGCCTGCCGTTTTTCCACAGAAGTGCCGCCCTATAAATAATTCAAGCCCAATTCTAGGAAATAACACAAATATTCGCTCCCCCTTCCTTAAAAAACCCAATACAGAGGTCCAGGCCCTTGTCCTACATTCTACTTTGTGAGCAGTATAAGGAGAGCAGATGGCGTAACGGTTCCACGACGGAGTTACGGGTTAAAAAACCCAGGATTGACGAGGCTGTTGCATCCTTGAGCATGGCTACGTAATCTGAACAGCCTCTGCGAAAACGTCCAGCTGTAGAAACGGACATCTGATGCGGCCAACATACAAGCCCTTCAATAAAGCATAAACTCGACAGCTTGCCCCGAAGCACAGTCACATCATCTCCTCTGTGACTCCGTGCCAATATTGGAATAATCTAAGACGGCAATAACCACTTATTAAGGGAACAATCCGCTCATCTGCATTTCATGACCCAGTATGATTTATGCTGGACTTATGCTTCTCCCACAGAGACTTTGCACATGTCCTCTGAGCACAGGGCATTCCAGGGCTTGCAGATAACTAATTTCCTTCAAGCATTTTAGTCACGGCCAAATTCTTATGTTGGTATTAGAAACTCAGCTTTGAAGGAAAGGAGAAAAAAAGAGGAAAAAAAACAGACACTCTTGCTTTTTATAGTAGGGTTGGACAATTACAGTCCTCAAGGGCTATTTTTCATTTGACCCCAGCTCTTAGCTGATTGAGTTAAGCTTCTGTTTATATAACAGGTCACCTTACCTACTATTTCAGGTGTAACAGAAGGAACATTTACAAGACCGCTATTTCCCAACCCATAAATAAAGGGTTATACAACAAAGCATACCAGCCCTTTTATTGGTGGGGGGGGGGGGGGGGGGTATAAATCCTCCATACTTACCGTTTTGAACTGGGAGGCGTAAGGGACAGAGAGGATTGTTTTGTTTGTGCTCGACCAAGCAAGAGAGGAAGTGGAAGAATGGGGGTCTGTGAGTGAGAGGTTGGTCAGGGGAAGGGGGCAGGCCTTTGGGTCGTAGCCATTGGTCAGCTAACGGGAAGGCCAGGGCTGACGCGGGAGGTGGGGAGGGGGAGAGAGTAAGCTATACTCGGGTAACAAGACCGGTCACTTACCGGGGAACTGGTAGCTGTAGCTCGGGGCAAATCCAGTGTACCCGCGGCCATACGTCGCCACGATGTTCGGGTAACCTTGGGAACAAGAGCAAAAACAGGGCTTGAGTAAAACTATCTCGGGGGCAGCAGGGCACCCGCCGTCAGCCACAAGGAGACCTGGCAAGAGCTGGGATGGCATGCGTACATTTACATTACTGAGCTGCTGCGTCGCTGCTGCCCGTAATGTGTGTTTATTTATTCCCTGGACTGTGACAGCAGATGCATCTGAAACTGCTGTTTTTACTGCCACGGATCAATAGGCTTTCTTTCTTAGCCAAGGCTAATCAATCATGAAGGTCACAGTCACCGAGCGAGACAATGGCTGAAGAGATTGTGCTTCTCCGGGCTGTGAGCATGGAACGACGCGATAATATGATATGTTATGCTGAATTATGATACACAGGGCTTGCACGTCGAAAACGAAACAACTTTTATGTTCCATATATTGAAAGTCATTACATTTCAATTTGGACACCCTGTACAACTTGATATATAATATGCAATGTATAATACTGGGGGTATGGCATTGAACATGTATGAATGTACACAGAAATGGAACACGTTATTCGGGAATTTATTTGGAATCGGTTGGGTTTTTCAATCTTGCCACTCATTCAGTGGCGTTCGAATGTGGCGTTATCCAGCCGAGGCCGGAGGGGTGGAGAGATATTTATCCATTAAATAAACAAACAAACGAATGAAC
The DNA here is from genome assembly GCA_025775045.1 of Hiodon tergisus. NCBI lineage: Eukaryota > Metazoa > Chordata > Actinopteri > Hiodontiformes > Hiodontidae > Hiodon > Hiodon tergisus. The sequence continues at coordinate 6,792 of JAOVYW010069039.1, forward strand.
AAGGCCCAACATGCACGCCAAACTTGTGCCACTGTCAGTCGGAGGGATGGAGAAACAGCTGGACTGACTGCAGAGATGGGCTGAACAGTGGGCAGACCCTCGTGGTAATGAGTGAGACGTCCCGGGTGCATGAGGGCCCAGCCTTTACGCGGAGCCTGGACGGATGGGCCAACGGAGCAGTGAAACGCTAAGAAAAGGCTGATATAACGCTTGTGCGCTGTCGAGCCACCAAAGACACATCTCCGTACGCGTGTCACTGCTGTAGAGGGTGGGTTCTCTGGTCTCGTTACTCCTTGTCTGTCAAAATAGCCCTTTCTTCTTAATGGGAAGGATTATTACAGGGACGCCAACCAGAAGTGCTGCCACCAACCCACGTTCATGCATGCCATGGTGCCAATGACGGCTAAGAAGCTCTCTTGTATCACCAAAAAAAAACTGGAACGACAATAAGATGACATAGTTCAGTAACCGGTCCAGGAATTCAAGCTTTCTCTACGTAGCTAACCTGGATACTGTGAAACTGCATTAAATTATTTACATTTAGAGACTTGAGTAGTTCAGAGCAGTGGTGGAACGCAATGAGGCCGTCACAAGACCATGATTACAGACCCCAGGAACTATCAAATAAAAAAGCAAACATCTACTCTAACAACCTGGTCATCCATCTGAGAGGTATTTTGATAGCATGCAGACTTCTGCCTTTAAGGGTCTACTGAGGAAGTTCCCTTGCAATGGGGAACTGTCAGCCAACTGAGCAGGATATTGGGCAAAACCCTCACAATATGAGGGGAAAACTAGGGCTTGAGTCCCCCCACATTAAATCCGTCCTTGACGATACAGCGTGTTACAGTGTTAGACTGTAGTACCTGCCGTAGAGCTCTCAACAGCAACATGCAAATGTGCCAGTGACACACAAAAGGTGTCACTTTGATGAACATCAGGAACCGGAGGTTGAGGACAACCCCTCGATCGGGTTACAGACATTCCATCGCAGCCTACCACCCGTGAAAAGCTTCCATTTGACCCCAAAGAGCTGACAGACGCTCGCGTTGGTCGTGCTAAAATATCATTATTTACCCACGGAAACCACGACCCTTCCAGACACATAGAGTCGCCGATCTGTTGATTCTGCTGAAGAGAAGAGAACCATGCGTAACGATCTTAACGATCTTATCTTAATCTTAACGGTCTTATACGCCGACGTAACCCTTCGTTTTACAGGGCGCCCTGCATCCTCTCCTTAAAAAAAGTTTTCGATAGGAGACCCGTACCGAACAGCTGGCATAGACAGAGCGACTTAATTACACTGAGCGTTCGCTTTATTATGGGGAAAAGTCATGTTATATCTATCATCCAAGGCATCGTGTGGGAGGAGGGAGTGTATCAGTGAAAACTGGAGGAGAGAGGAAGACGGCAGACTGGTGATTTACCCACACCCAGCCGCGGAGGTTTGATTAATGCTGTGGTGTTCGGTGACCTCAGTGTTTTTGGCGATAACACTCTCTTAACACCTCATTTAACAACTACAGTCACGTGCAACGACCACCCCCTAAACAATAATCACTGCTATGCATTAACCCTAACATTATAATGATGATTTGTCAGATGCCCTTGATGGCCGAATTGCACAGTGTGATGTGATAGGAAAAGGTAAACCATATATGTCACTCTCTGACTTTCGCACTTGGCAAAGATGTATATAAATTACTACCGTTACTGGGCGATATGTAGGTGTTCCTCAAACTTTTTGTTCAACGGCACACATCCATAAACAATAATAAAATTTTTTAAAGCCCAAGCCACCCCACTCCTCCCTCTACCCACCAGAACACCCTCATTACACCAACACATGTCATATAGCACCCAAATGGGCCACAAAAGAATCAGTAAGTTCCCAGCAAGTACCCAGTAAGTAGCTAAACAGGTGTTCTAACAATGCTTCTGCAAACCTGGACAGGAGCATTCCAGCTTCCAACAGGAGTCCCCAGGTTACACGAGGCTAACTGCTAAACAATTAAAAACCCATTTGCTGCATCCTGACGTACTTCTTCCGCCTTGGCGACCGGCTGCGGCTCGCCTTCTACTGCCCCTGGACCCTTTGTTCCCTTCTTCCCTTAAAGAGGGCTAAATGCCAGACGCTTGAGGTAAATATACACGACAGGGGATTTTCCTTTGACATTTAGAGAGCTTACCGTGAAGGTGTTTCAGTGCCATTCTATTGACTGTGGGACCAGCAGCTCAGGACTACCGCAACGATTTAGCAGCCCCTCCATCCATATCAGAACACAGATACACGTGCATGTCTGACACACACTCGCACACAGGCATGCACAACACAGATATGCGTGCATGTCCGACACACACACGCACACAGGCATGCACAACACAGATACATGTGCATGTCCGACACACACGCACACAGGCATGCACAACACAGATACGCGTGCATATCTGACACACACTCGCACACAGGCATGCACAACACAGATACGTGTGCATGTCCGACACACACACGCACACAAGCATGCACAACACAGATACACGTGCCTGTCCGACACACACACACACACACACACACACACATATACATGCCCAAACATAAACACACACATGTGCACACACACACACAGACAGACACTCACATGCACGCCCATCCACACACACACACACACACACACAAACGCCCACATAGATGCTCACACAAACACGCAGGTCCACACACACACACACACACACACACACACACACACACAAACGGCCACATGGATGCTCACACAAACACGCAGGTCCACACACACACACACACACACACACACGCCCACATGGATGCTCACACAAACACGCAGGTCCACACACACACACACACACACACATACACACACACACACACACACACACACACACACACACAAATGCCCACATGGATGCTCACACAAACACGCAGGTCCACACACACACACACACACACACACACACATTGTTGGCAAAGGCTCCTCGGGCCACTCCATGGTCAAGTGTTACATCGCCGTTGCGGACTTTAACTAGACCTGCGCCAAAGGGTCTGTCCGGCAGAGCGAAGGGGACACGGAGGAGACGGAGACGGTGCTGGGAAGTCATTAAAGCGCGGGACCGACTCTCCCGGCACGGCAGTAAATAAAGCCTGCCACTATCTGGCCCCGGCGACGCCCCCGCCGTCCGCTCAGCTGGGCCATTAATATGCACGCTAACGCACCACTTTTATGGCTCAACAGTTTAGATTCACTTCAAAATCAATTATCCATCTGGCACACCCAGATTTTGCACTGGCTTAAACGTGTACTCATTTCAGCAAACATACAAGCGGCACAGCACAATAAAGATAAATAGCTCGATTAGAAACTGCAAACAATGGAGCACGGAGCGGGTATTTAATGAGATCTGGCACATAAGAAATAACAACTTCTTAAACAATGAGTCCAGTGTTTTTTTTCCCCTGTATGCAAATTACATAAAGGAACATCTCGCTGTCCTGCTTTTCCAATTTCATTTAGATAAGGGCCTCTCAAAATAGCCCAGCAGTTAATACTGTCTCCCGCCCAGGCACCACACTGCCTGGTGTTCCTCCACTCCCGCAATTTATTTTTCATTCCTTCTAGGGACACACGTGCACGATAGAGAAGTCCCGGAAAATGTGACCTTACCCTTAAAAATGCTTTTTTATGTATTTATTTGGGTCCAGTCTTTAGGGGTGTAGTGGATATTGGGTGGAGTATTGGAGGTGGATCCAGAGAAGGACGGGGCGCCGGGACAAGCGGGTCCTTCTCGAGAACTTTGTGTCCAAGTAAAAGCACTAGGTGGCTCAGCGGTTCCAATCTAAGCAGGTCCACTAATTCGCCGTAAACAAAAATACCACATGAGAACTTATCTAACGTGAAGGGAAATATCAGCAACGAGGCCTTGAAGACAGCAGAACAACACTCTGACCCCCTGAGTTCTGATGTCCATCTAAACCCTTCCCCAAACCAAATTCACTTTATTTAGAAAGTGTGTGGCCGCCCCCCCCCCAATACTCACTCAGCATGCCCATTCCCAACATAAAGGCATCCATGGTGTAGGGCAGGCCTCGGGCCCGCCCCCTCGTCCCGGCAGGGAACATCACCTCTTTGGGCTGGGCTTTCTTACATTCTACCTGTGGACAGACCAAACGGGAATCCATGTCAGAACGACATCAACAGAAAAGAATACTCGCAGGACCAGATTGGTAAACAGAACCATGCATGCAGTGTTTACAGGGTAGAGTATTTCACCCACACGCACGCACGCACGCATGCCTGTAGAGTCTCTCCCTCTCTCTGAGAACATGCGTAGGCGACTACCTGTGCACCACGCATGCACAGGGCTCTCCGTCTGTAAAAGGAAGGGCAGGGCCGCATTGGGTGGGCGGGGGTGGTCACTTCACAGGCATAGGTCGGGTGGAGGGAAGAGTCATTTTTTGGGTTCATCTTGAGGACAGTAGTTTCTCCTGGTATCACCATTACTCAACTTTCCATGCAGGACACGAGGATGAACTTTCCTCTTTGGTTTACCACATGACTTTAACCACATGACTCCTGCACCTGTAGGCCAGACCATGCCCACTTTTAAGCGGTCACTCCCCGTCTGTCTTGCTACATTTGTGACGCCACGCTCCTCCGCCTGAGTGTCACCCTTTCAAGGACCCTGGACAGGTGGCATATGGCCCTCAACTCTGTTTATCCAGACTTCGAGTCAAGCCTGATCGCAGTGCCTTTCCACGAATTGCCACTCAATCCCAATAAAGGCGCACAACATAAATGCCTTTCCTTGCTGAGTAGATGCTCACCTAGAGTGACTTCTCACAGAGGTTTTACAGTTCTCCCATTTTAACATTAGATGATCTTCAGACAGGGGGCATCCAATACAGCACAGTGTACAACAGCAGCGACCCCCCCTAGGAATTGAACCCGTACTTTTCAATCAAGCTCCCTAACCGCTATGACAGACAGCCCCCCAGAAGCAGCGGCAGAGTGAGGCACTAACATGGAAGCCCGATTCCCGAAACCTCTGCTGCAGGTGCATGGGTGGGCAGGGACCTCGTGGCCTTGTCTGCGCCTCGTTCTGATGCGCGGTTATCATGCACACGTGTGCTGATCAATTCAGATGGCGAGATCATCGACTCCCAAACCCCCCCTCTCCGATATGAGGCCAGGCTCCCAACGGAAGGCAATTAGAGGCACCCAGCCCGGGCAGGCCCATTAGAGCGGCTAATCACCTGCTTATAAACACACAGCCCCCATTGCTGACCTTTCTGCTCTCATCCCAGATGTAGCCCAGTTTAGCTTCTCTGTTGTCAATGGTGCCCCCCTCCCCCGCTCGTCTCTCTTATCTTTCTCTTTGCTCTTGAAACTGCGTTGTTGATTGTGTGCACTTACTGTAAATCGCTCTTGAAAAGGGCGTCTGCTAAATGAATGAAACACAAATGTAAATGTCCCTTCCGCGCCGCAAGATCAGCTTCCAGCCTGCCGTCGCTCAAAAGAGGAGGCCAGAGATCTCCAGCCCACAACAGGAAGGGCGACTGCCACCTCTGCGTGTCAACTGCCAGCCAAACTGCCAGGAGACAACATCCGCCCCATGGTGGGAATGCTTCGAAACGAAAGCAGCTGACTGAAATGCTTTAAAATTAAAAAGCAGGGTTGCTCAAGCGGCGCTTGCGTCCGGCCCTTTGGCCAAACACATTAAACACGCAGCAATGTTATGCGGGCTTGCCGGACGGGGAGAAGCATTGTCCCCTTCACCAAGCGACCAAAACACAATTCCAGAAGTCTGTGCCAGAGGTGTCCGACGCAGCGATATTAAAATGCAACGCGTGCGGCACCGTAGCTGATTGCGAGCTTCAGTTTGCATGTTACCCAGGAGCACCCATGCGTCCCCAGCAGGAACACCTGTGCACAAGCGACCAACCGTTCCATCTCGCCGTCTCGTTTGCAAGGACGCTTACTTTAAACCCCCGTCATTACTCCATCCAGAAGGGGAAAAAATTCTCAGCTTAACGGAGAACTATAATTCAGCGCAGCTTGAATTAAATTACATGGGAGACTTGGGGCATTTGGAACCTTTACATTATTGATACACTTACAAGTATTTCGCCACGACAGAAATCTATATTCCCCGCAAAAATGCTGTCAGAAGCTATTTACGCCTCCAAAAGGAAACGTCTATGTTATGGCACGGAGCCACAGTGTTTGAGATATCACACACCCGACGGTTTCAGAGGAAGGGTCCTCATCCCTGTAACTGAAAACGTGTCTCATTAACTGCACTACACTTAAAACAAAAACGTTTTTGTACGCTCGCGGTTTGCCATTTTCTACAAGGTCAATTATTATGTAAAGGAAACTGTGCTCTCTCTTTCCCTCTTAAAAACAGCACTTAATGTTCTTTGTTCCGTTTTTTGACATTCCAGGTCCCACAGATCACTTTGGCTCCATTATAGCAAACCAAAATGACTGCAATCTTGTCAGATATCACAGTTGTCCCCCGTCAGCTTAAACAGACTCCCGGGAAGACCTTGAGGGCAAAGTGCTGGCACATCCACAGTGATCGAGACACTTCAGTCTGTGAACACGTGTGTGTGTGTGTGTGTGTGAACACGTGTGTGGGTGTGGGTGTGTGTGTGTGAGTGTGTCTGTGCGTGCGTGTGTGGGTGTGTGTGTGTGTCAGTGTGTCTGTGCATGCGTGCGTGTGTGCGTGTGGGTGTGTGTGTATGTGAGTGTGTCTGTGCATGTGTGTGTGTCTGTACATGCGTGCGTGTGGGTGTGTGTGTATGTGAGTGTGTCTGTGCATGCGTGTGGGTGTGTGTGTATGTGAGTGTGTCTGTGCATGTGTGTGGGTGTGTGTGTATGTGAGTGTGTCTGTGCATGCGTGTGTGTGTGTGTGTGGGTGTGTGTGTATGTGAGTGTGTGTGCGTGCATGCGTGCGTGTGTGCGTGTGAGTGTGTCTGTGCATGTGTGCGTGTGTGCATGTGGGTGTGTGTGTATGTGAGTGTGTCTGTGCATGCGTGCGTGTGTGTGTGTGTGTGTGTGTGAGTGTGTCTGTGCATGCGTGTGTGTGTGTGTGTGGGTGTGTGTCTGTGCGTGTGTGTTTGTGCGTGTGGGTGTGTGTGTATGTGAGTGTGTCTGTGCATGCGTGTGTGTGTGTGTGGGTGTGTGTGTATGTGAGTGTGTGTGTGTGCATGCGTGCGTGTGTGTGTGTGTGTGTGTGAGTGTGTCTGTGCATGCGTGTGTGTGTGTGGGTGTGTGTGTATGTGAGTGTGTCTGTGCGTGTGTGTTTGTGCGTGTGGGTGTATGTGTATGTGAGTGTGTGTGTGCATGTGTGCGTGTGTGCGTGTGGGTGGGTGTGTGTGTGTGTGTGAGTGTGTCTGTGCATGCGTTTGTGTGTGTTTGTGTGTGTGTGAGTGTGTCTGTGCATGCGTGTGTGTGTAGGAGGGGACGGGGGGCAACCATATGACTGTCACAAATAACTCAATCGGGTCTGCTGCTTTGTTTACTTCGACCAGGGTCTCTAAATGCACCACGTCTAACATGGTTGTTGGGGAGTGCAGCGTGTGCTGGTTGCCCTCACCAGTAGAGATTGATTCAAATGATACTGCGGGCTTCACGAAAATAAGTACAACAGTCTCAAAATCCATCAGCCAGAAGACCAGTTATTTGGAATTTTTTGTCAGGTATCAGCAAACACATTTTTGCATTGACTTAGACAACACAGCAGCTTTCAGACACATCTCTACAAGACAACTTTAAAAAAATCCCAGTTTAAGACACACTTGCCACCTGGTGGCAGTAGCGAGAGAGAGAGAGAGGGGGAGCAGGAGAGGCTGGAGGAGGTGGAAGAGCGGCCTGGAGGGGGGATCAGTATTTTTGGCACGCCTGGCCATTTTCTGCCTCATGTAGACGAGTTAGAGCTGTGCATCTAACCATCAGGCAAAGGGCCGGTGATGAGGAGCTATTGAGGAGAAAAGCAGGCGATTTTCTCAATCACTCTCTCGTCCCTGATTCCATCGAGGCCCTTGGGAGGCTCTGCGGCCAGCAGCAATCAGACGGGGAGGGAAATCTCCGAGCGGCTCTGACAGATCAGGACAGAGGCACAAGCACTGGTCCAAGAGCGGAGGTCTCTGAGCCCCCCCCCCCACCCTGGCCACCATTCTTCTGATCTGTCAGCCAGAGGACCGCCTAAAAATAACGGTTCCTGAGCTGCCGACTAGCTCTAAAATTAGCCTGGGTAACTGAGGGAGGAGCTCCAATAGTCAGGCTCAAAGATCTTTCATGTCGTCTTCACCTTCACGGGAAACCTATCTCCGCCAGGTTTTTTGGCAGCTGCCCCCAACCCTTCTCTCCTTCGGTGTGGGTGAAGCACGACCCAGGGGTTTGGAAAGCTTTGGGGCCTCAGTGCCAGGCCAGTTCACATCAAGCCACTATCTGGGCAAACAGAGAAAGGAGACAAGGGAAAGGATTTTCCGACGGTATTATGGCCTGGTAGTGATTTCGCACTCTGTGGGATCCGACTGGCCTTGAGGTCCACTAGGGAGAAATGATTGCAGGGCCCGGCGGAAAGGAACTAGCAAAAGCTAGCATGATAGATTGGGCCGTGACCTGAAAACCTCTGAAGAGGCAACAGGTGGTTTGGCAGTTAGCGCACTGGACTTGTAGATTCAGGTGAGAGCCTCTTTGTAACGAGACAGATTGGGGTTGTGGCAAGTAAGCAAGGGGACCAATTGAAATTCATGCTGATCTTCGCCCTGTTCCACTTCTTTCGCTTAGAATCCCTCTTCTCCAGCTATAACTGAAACCAATTCCCAAAACAGGCACTGGCGGATTTCAGCCACAATAGGGCCTCAATAGAAATCATAAGGAATTAATATAATATACTTATTCATATTAATCTTCTTTTTTTTTTGTTGCGAATAGTGATAATGACAATGCATAACATGTGCCGCAGACGTTTAGTCAATGATACCTCAGAGGCGGATAAATAAAACACACGCTACCATTGGACTGAAAAGTGGATGGGGGAGGATAAACTCCGCTAAATGTTCTTCAACGTGATCCCTGTTTCCTTAACTCCTCCTGCACCTATTTCATTTAAGGCACCATTAGGTACAGCTTCCAAGCTTCAAAACCAAGGCACCGTAACAAAGTTGTCATTTACGAGAAACAAACAGCCAGCAGTGAACGCTGTGTTTCAAATCTCTCATATCTGTTTTTATTTTTATTTTTTCAAACCTCTCAACTGATACTAACGATGCATGGAATTCCCTGGTAGGCCAATTTAAGCCAGGCAGCCGATAAGAGGCGCAAATGATGCGCGAAAACGCTGAAAAAACATAGAAAAGGCAGCACTCCCCTGATGCTGCCTGGACGATGAAATGGTTTGATGTAATATCATAAAAAAATCGATACTACTCTATTGTGCTCGTAAATCTCCCGCCTGCCTCTGTCCCTGATCCTCGGAGCAGGACTGACTGTGCTGTTGAGCCTTGGGACCAGACCGTCAGCGTTGCAGAGCCAGACTGTCCGTTATTGAGACTCGGTCCAGGGCCGGCTGTGTCGCTGAACCTCGGAGCAGGACTGTCTGTGCTGCTGAGCCTTGGGGCCGGACCGTCTGTGTTGCAGAGCAGGACCGTCTGTTATTGCGCCTAGGTGCAGAACCGTCTGTCTCTGAGCAGGGCCGTCTGTTGTTCAGCCTCGGTGCAGGACCGTCTGTGTTGATGAGCAGGATCGTCTGTCTCTAAGCAGGACCGTCTGTGTTGATGAGCAGGACCGTCTGTGTTGATGAGCAGGACCGTCTGTGTTGATGAGCAGGACCGTCTGTCTCGGAAAGCCTCGATTTCGCTGATTCAGTTTCCCAGCTCTGCGCCATCCCGGGGCGAGGGGTTCGAATCATGGTCGTAAACCAGTATCAAGGGACCAAGGGGATTGGCTCTACTGGTCTCCCCTCGCAGCCTACTGCTTGAGTCCAGGGCTGAAAATGTATTAGTTTTTTATTTATTTATGCAAACACACCATTTAACTTCTCAGGAACAGAGTGAGGGAAGGAAAAAAAATGATACGATACAGCCGTGGAGCTGATATATATTGAAATATATATATTATAGAGAATGTATTGGTTTAAGTCTCTCTGTAAGAACTTACATATATGTCCTCGTTCAGACTGAAACATTCACACCTGTCAACTTGTCTGGTATCTACAGGGCTAGGAGAGAACGGCTATCGGAAGCGGCGAGCCGAAGCAGCGGGATAACCTCTGTCCTGGGCCCAGTTTGAGCTCTTTCGCTGATCCCAGAACAGCCAGAGCCCTGCCTCAACTTCCTCCCTAACTTTCCTGAATTCTGCGTGCAGAGAGACATGAAACAGGAGGAGGGAGGGAGGCAGCTCCCCCACAGACAGACGCAACAGACACAATTTCACGGTCTCTCAGCTATGCGCACAACCACCGGCCCCCATCCTGAAAAACCTGGGCAGAGGGGAGATCTGAACCAGCACAAGACCTATATCCAACCCCAACCCGCTAAACGAACCACACCACACACACACCATCACGCCCTGCCTACCATGCCGGCTAAAGGGAAAATAAAATATTAATCCACCCTGATTGAAATTTTTCAGAAATTGAAACGACTTACCATTTTATTATTGATTTCATGAAAATGAATTTCACAGACTTTCTCTACAACGTCCTCATTCTCGAATGTCACAAAGCCAAATCCTGTCCAGAAAAACAGAGAGAGAAGAGAGAAAGCGTAAATAAAACACCCATTCGAAAACTTTCGCCCTTTTAAAGGGAAAAGGATTGAATTTGTCCCCAGAATTCAACACAACCGATTATAAGCATTTATCTACCCGAGTTAAAGATTAATGTTTTTTTTGTGTTTTTTTTTTTTTACTTCTCAGGAGCTGTAGAGACGTTTATCTCAAAAAAGATGAGCGTGTCACAAATTTGTACAGTAAAAAATGCTTTTATACCACAAATACAGTGAAATCTGAGAAACGCATCAGAGGTACCAGACCACTGACAGACTCCACAAAGGCAGGAGAGAAAACACAGCAAAAAAACAACATCTAATGAGATTCATGGAGTCAGGGCCAGTGTCTGAATTTCATTAAACACATTTTCTGTTCTCTCCATTGATATTTAACTGTATAACAGGCCCTCACTTTTATGTTAATCTAACCCAGGATATTTGAATATGTCATTGACCACGCAATTTTTGTGTTCATGAAAAAAGTTTAACCCATCCCTCCACAACAAAGGCAAAGATACAAACTGCTGGACCAATGTTTTGCATTTGCGCCAATATTTAAATTAAAAGACAACCCCTTTCATTTCGGCTCAATACCATCAAATCATTCATTTCTGTTTAAAACACGTGAAACGAAATAAACTGCGGAAACCAAGATAATATATCTGAGAGGAAATTCAATGAAAGGGCGGCAGATGGCTTAGGTGTGCTTTATTACTCAAAGTAGTAGAGACTAGTCTGGTCTTCAGCCTCGTTCACTCTGAAAGGAAAGAAAATAAAAAGTACCGCACCCCATCCTACTAGCTTATTACTTGTAGTGAAAGCTCTCTGTTTATTTAGAAGCCAAAGAAGGCCAGACAGAGTTTTAAGAAGGCTTTAGCTTGTTGCTATGGAGTTTAGACCAAGCTTGGGCTTGTTACTATGGTGTTTACATAAGGGTTAAGCTTGTTAGCGCAGAGTTTAGACAAAGCTTTTGTCCGTATGGAGTTTACACAACACAGTGGCTTGTTGCTGCGAAGTTTAGAGGAAGCAGTGGCTTTTAAGAAAGTGTGAGATAAGCTAGGTCAGGAGGTCAACAGGGTTGACTGATGGCCACACAAACAAGGCAGACCACGACCCGCTCCACAGCCAGCAGATAAGAGAAGATAAGAATGGGGGGAATGAGGGGTGGTAAGCGATGGTACGACCCCCCCACCGCGCACACTTGGAGTGATTATACGCAACGCTGCCCTACACTTTGTCCTCAGAAGATAATACACCGAACCGGACTCATTGGCGCAGTTCTCTCCGTTACAGCTGAGTAGTCAGCTCCCCGGAATACGGTATGCCAGAATGGCAACAAAAGAAGGTTCTGTGACGTTCTGTGGCTGCGATTTTGTTTTGAAAGCATACCGTCAGTAGGCTGAGGGTGAATACCACAGTTCTCTAAACGGCTCCCCCTGTTTCCCCAGCGGACGGACCAGACGGCCTTCTGAAGTCCACACTGCCCTGATTCGACCAGCCCCAGGCCTTTTTCATATCCTCCACTTTCATTACGTTACCCACTACCAGCTGGGTCAGCTAATCAAAAAAGATGTCCGTCGTTTTCAATCCGCTCTTTGTACTTTGGTTCCGGTTATTATTTCCTGGAGTCTTTATGTTCTTTTTTGTTTCATATTGAATTTTATCACCGCAAATAAGTATTACTCTATAATATAACATTAATAAAATAAGACATTATGCATTATTCACAATGACAAGCGAACACAATTCTGTAGAAAAATCCACAAAACATGTTACAAGTGAGCTCTTATGGACAATTCCATATATAATGTCAAAGTGTGGAACTCAGAATTCAATCCAAGTTCAATGAACTTGAATTATATGATGATATTTTTGTCTGCTGTTGAATTTGACAATATAGGAAATTATGTCGCAATTTAACCAAAGGGTAGCCACTCACTGAAGTTTTTGTGTTCTGGGATCTTAGAGCTTTTTATCAAATAATTACAGGCAAGTTATACATCATGTATGGGTCGGGGGGTGGTATCAGTGTAGGTATCAGTGTGTCGCTCAGAATTGAGAACTGTGAAGTGGAACTAAAACTGCTGTCTAAAAATATAACCGGCTGGGATGCGATCTAAATGAGAATCTAGACTAGAACCTGGACTTTTGGCACTGACATGAACAGTCGTCCACTTGGGACCTTCCTGGTTCAGCTTCGGACTTTGTTTCGGAAAAAAAAAAGCACTGGTTTCGGAACCGCGTGAGAGCGGCTATTCCTGGAGCCCACTTCAGAGGCAGGACTGCAGGACTACACTTGCGAGAAAGAAAATCCTGGCTCAACGTGAATGCGGCCTGTTTACTCTGTGATTTCCCAAGGACGGACGTCAGCACACTTCTCCCAGTGTGGTTACCGCAGCCTGACGTGGAAACGGCAGGATGCAGTCTGCTCCTGACTGCCGGCCGCCTCCCTCACCCTTATCGGCGCCGCCGGGACCAGTTCTGACAACCGACAAATCAGTTGTCTGGATCCATTAGTCATGGGCGCAGACAAGGAGGTGGTGGTGTTGGAGGGGAGGTATTAGCATACGTATCTTCTGTGGAGGAGAGCTGCCAATACAGTGTCCTTACTACACACAGGCAGGTGTACACAGCCCCACAGATAAACAAAAAGCGCGTGCAAACGCAACAGACGGCAGATGGAGTCAAGGAGGAAGCCCCCCTCCCACCCAGAGAAAGCTCCATCAAGCTCTGTACCATGGTTCTCACGTTGGGCAGCTTCTGTTGGGCAGTTTCTGATGGCCATAGGCTGTAGCCCTGTTACCAAACGCAAGCGGGACCATTCGTCTGATAACAAAGTTGACAGACAGACAGGCAGATAGTTGGGTGGGACCAAAGGTGGGTGGGATTGAGGCCGGCATCAATTCATTTCTGCGTGCAGCCATAAATAGGCCCACTTTACCGGCCATTAATAACAATATGAGAGCACGCGAGAAAACTGTTCTTTGGGCTCCACAGTTAATCAGGGGGGCTATCTGTCACTGTCGCCCCCATCCCACCCCCCCTTGTTGAAGGAAAGTTCTCTTCCTCTTCCCGGAGAGACCACGGTAGGACAGTGAAATAGATCCCTCTGGGTCAATAAATAGATCGGCTGAAATCAATGATAGTTTTCTTTTTTTATTTACACATCCCCTTAATCGAAAAGAGAAAAAAAAGTACCTTGGTAAGCTCAGGAGAACTCCGGACTCAAGCAAAATAAATCAGATCGGACAGCGTGATCGATTGTAGCAGCGGCCAGCCCACTGCTTCGTAATGGCCAAGGTGAAAGCATGAATGTAAGGCATGTATAGGATGCATGGAGCCGAGGGCCGCGTTCGAGTGAAACGTTAAAACCCCAGGGTCGGCGCCAATCAGCTATCCCGACTCCCGTGGACCCGGCGCTGTGGAGAGAAGACCAGGGGAGGAGGACATCGCCAAAGGCAGCATCACCCC
>JAOVYW010069079.1:0-10416 GCA_025775045.1 Hiodon tergisus
CCTGTATATTTTTACTCTTCCTGTATATTTTTACTCTCCTTGTATATTTTACTCTTCCTGTATATTTTACTCTCCCTGTATATTTTACTCTCCCTGTATATTTTTACTCTTCCTGTATATTTTTACTCTTCCTGTATATTTTACTCTCCTTGTATATTTTTACTCTTCCTGTATATTTTACTCTTCCTGTATATTTTACTCTTCCTGTATATTTTACTCTTCCTGTATATTTTACTCTCCTTGTATATTTTTATTATCCTTGTGCCGGTGCGGTTGAGGAAGTCTGAGAACTTAAAACCATATCAACCTCTTACCTGTGATAGTCTTTCAGTGCATATCCTGAATGTTTTTACTCATGTGGGCAGAGAATGTTAAAAGTCCACATCCCAGACACAGGGCCTAAAATAGTAATCAAATACCTTTGTGATTGTCTGCCTTTAGTGGTGAGGGAGTACAATTTTACCTGTTACCATGGAAACAGTGGGGGATGAAGATGTTGCTTGAGGTTTGTGGTTGCCAAGGACCGCTGACACAGGAGAGTGAGCTGAGATGCGTGTGTGTATGTTCATATTTATGTTTGGGTCGAGAAGTCGGGTTAATCGTGGGTTTTTTTTAGCATTAAGTCTTTTCATTGAAGAATGAAGATTGATAGTTGTCATCTCATATAAAGCTGTTAAAGCTGACAATAATTATTTGTAATTGAGAAAGGGGAGCTTTACAGCGTTATCAAAACTACTGCACTCTGCTGCAAACATTGTGAGCTTTGCTCTTGGATGGCAGACTGAACCCAGCTGAAAAAGATAGGCCCATTTGTGTTTAATGCAGGTATCCTTTCAGAGACCCACCCTTTTTTCTGCAGATACAATGGTGTTATACAATACCCATCTAGTGTTCTTCCCCCTGCAGGGATGTTTTAATTAGAGGAGGGTAAGTAGACATCATGTCACTGTCTGCTGTGCGATCCTTGTGTTTGGAAGTGTATTGCACATTCCAAGACTTAACTAACTGTAAGAGATAGACTCTTGTTCTCTTTAAGCCATCTCCCAAATCTACCCTGATTTAACTGAACGGCGCAGAACAACTGTTAATATGCAGTTCTGTTAAATTGTTCAATGTTAAATTTCAAGTTGCAGCAAAATGAATTTTAGGATTTGAACTGTACCTGTCATTTTAAAATACGGATCCATAGAAGAAGCCATTGTCCCAGAGCATACCTTTTTATTTTTTATTTTACAAAACCCAGCTCCTAGCCCCACGGTTGTTTCCTTGGTATATTCTCCTTGAGGAATACACACTGCTTGGATGGCTTCAAAGAGCCAAAATGGCCCTCTGGGGTAACATATGTTTTACTTTGGGGACATTTTATGAGCTTTGCTGTCGATCGTTCATGCATGAAGTGTACTTGAGTTCAGTACACTGCCATGCGTGTCATTAATGTGTGATATTAAAAAGTAACATTATCTGGATTGAATCCAGACAAGCAGAGTGTGGAGAGGATGCTTATTTGGGTCCAGCCTAAGTACGTCTTCAAATGACCAGCCTTTCTTTCTGAGAGTATAGAGGCCAGCTCCTTTCCTTTGGCAAAACCTGTCTGGGAATTGAGATGAAAGCCCAAAAAGTCTAGATTCTCCTGGATTAATAGGATGTAAAGGGTTGACTGCACAGTCTGCAGTGCTATATGCTTTTAGGGCAAACTCTTGCCTGACAAAATGAAGATGAATTTGATAATTGCTTATTAACAAGCATGGGTGAATAAATTAACATCACTGTATAGGCCTGTGTGCCATAAGCCTTTAAATATTCAAGACGTAAAATACTTCAGTGAGCAGTGGACATAGTGTATATGAAGGGGAGGCACACATGAAATAACATGCTGATGTGCAATTTTTTTGTTGCCTGTTTTAGCTGGTTAGCTTGTACAGGATTCAATGTATTCTAACTCTCTATTTTTGCATTCAACTCTCAATGGAGTTCCGACAAGTAAAAGATTTGGGAGCCGAATGCTTTTCAGGTATTGCTCTCTCAAACAATACAATGCATGAATTCAGCCACTGCAAGATTCAGTACAATACATATGCTAGAGAACAGATTAATGTGTTAGGAGTCAAGACTACACCAACACTGTCTCTCCTGGTGTTACATTAGATGTTGCTGAGTGACAAAATGTCAAAGAAATTTCATTTTCTGTGCGAGATTACTCAAGTATGAAATGAATTACGCAAATAAACTTTTTTAATACATAATGAGGAATTTAAGAAACGCACTGAAACAGGCTCTGCAAATCCATCATTTAGAGTATGACAGACTCTAAATGTTTTTAACTAGTGGCTAAGATAATCCTTTTATCTAGATCCATTCTGCAGGGTATCTCAAAGTCTTTCTGATTAAGGAAAACCAGGGGAAAAAACTGAACCATGAGCTCTTAAAAGATAATGGCAAAACGATTTGTTGCTATGGCACTGGATCCAGAATAACTTACGACTGTGTGGCTTCCCATCTATTGATATTATGTATGAAATATGTTTGCGAGATGCATCCCAAATGCCAAATATAATTCCCACGAAAATACACTTTACCATGCTGGTAAAGCTGTGAAATAGCTGTCTGGTATGTCACCTTGTCACTGCATGATACTCTTGTTAGATTTTACCCCACTACTCCTACAATGCTTAAACCAAAAACCACGCCAAAACAATAATACTGATAAAAAAGGCTCGCTAAATAGGCATAACAAACAGAAAACCCAATTTTATCCACTCTCAGACATTCCATATTCAAGATAACAAGCAATGGGGGAAAAAAGAGAATACGTCATATTGAGAAAATTGCTTTTATAAGAGACTCATAAAAATGTAAGTGAATGCGAAGAAATAATTACTGGGGGAATGTAAGGAAACCAAATTATACAGTATTTTAAATTGATTATAAATAAAGATAATACATATATATTTTTAACTCGCTTTTCTGTTATTACTGTTATTAACCGGTTCAGTTAAGCTTAAACGAGGATTTAGGCATTAAAAACTGCTAAAAACCTGTAAAGTCACATCCCTAGACTAACTTAAACGACACATTGGGGGGTTTTTTCCTTGAAAAGATCAAGTATGCGGTTAATTCTCCTGTCAATAATCCCAGCATCCATTTTCACCCTGCAGACACCTTTTACTGGTGGAGGGATGAAGGATTCACACTTCATGTAGTCCCAGGGTAATTTGACCAAAAAAGGGATATCGTCATGTGGAAACACTGCAGTGTGTTTGCTGGTGTTCCCTAAAAACCCAGATGCATGCTAAAACATTATAGCCAAAAGAAAAGATGTTTCATAGTGTTAAAAAGGCCTAGGTTTGTGAGTCTAGTTTAATAGATCATAGTGTTGGGGGGACATCTGTATCTGATTGACCTATGCAGCCACGGTATGTCCTGCTCCTTCATTTACACACTGGCCTGAACTGACCACAAGTCTTACATTTTCAGTAAATGAATTAATTGTGTGTATTATAATCAGGAAGTTTTATAGTTGGTGCTTGTGTCAAATCACAGGACAGCTTAACCCTAGTGTGAATTAGGCACGTCTCCTCCTATCTACACAAGAGCACCAGCTGAGGAATTTAGAGTTTTAGGTTTTTAAGTATTGTAAATTAAAATGGAGAGCTATGTTGAGGAGGAAAAGCTAAGGTTTCCTTCATCGCTCTCATCCTGCTCTAACTCGCTATTTATGATTGAACTGCTCCTTGTGCCCCAATGTCAATGTTAACAGCAAACAGGAAATGATCCTGAGAATACAGTCTGTCTTTCCTCCAAGCCCTCTGCTCCCTACCAGGCAACACAACAGAAGCCTTGCAAAGTCTTCCTGCTGTGCCAACAAGTCTCCTTTTCAGTTCAATTAATGAGCCATAAATAACCCAATGAAGGTGTCAACAAAGAGTGCAATTTATCATGGCTTTCAGTGTTGTGCCACATGTGAGGAGAATGCTCATTCATAGCCTAGTGCTCAAGACAGGACGAAAAAATTATTCTTGGCCGACTACGCCAACCTAAAATTTATCAAGGCCAGGAACCCTCACAGGTGCAGGACTTTGACAAATAAGCTGGGAATTCTGGGCTCGCATCTTTGTAAGGATAGCAGAGATAGAGTTTGGTTAAGAGCCAGAGACAACATACTCCCCGGTCTCCCTAGGGCCCTCCGAAAAACCCAAGTAAAAGAGGACTTTTGGCTGAATATAACCAAGGCAGCTTTTCTTCCAAAATGTGGATACAAAGGAAACTGGCTGCTATGAAACAATGCAGGGTAGATTTGCTCTGAATGTTTCAAAACTTTCACTCAAAAAAAAAATATACTCCCTAAATGAAATAATTCCCTTATGAGAATTAGGACCAATGATACTGTAAGCCGTGTAGTTCATCTGAGAGAGAGAGAGGGAGAGAGAGACTTTATTGAATAATATATGACGTTTTGGTTTGAATACCACATAAAAAGTAATAATGACGTAAGTGGAAACACTGCACCACTTCTGTGCCCTCTAAATCAAAAGCACAGACATGAAAGCTATGCTAATCAGCAAGTCTTCACTCTGACATCATTTGCAGGGAAGATATAAGCAGCAGGGAAAAATTAAATAAATGCAACCGTCTTCAGCTTTGAGGCAAACCTTGCGGAAGCCATGTATCCTACTAATCCAATGAATGCCTCCTGTTAACTCGTGTTTAGAAAGAAAATGTCCTCTTCAATAGTGTAACTACATTTACCTTTTCAAGCAAATAGTTCCTACCAGCACTCAAATGAAGATCTGACTGGCGCATGGCACAATGGCATTGTGCAAACCAGATATTTTACACAACCACACCGCAATAAGTCTTCACCTAAACAGGCTTCTGTAGATATTCTGTGCTTACATGCTATCTACCTCAATTCCCCCAAATAGCTAGTTTCTAACTTGTATCAGCAACCTCAGCGCCTCTCATACGTCTGAAGGCTTTATTATGTCATACATAGAAATCAGAGTTTATGACAGGTGATTAGCACTCTGTAAGATGTTCAGCAGCTGTGGTCTGAGAGGATTCCGGTCAGACTCGACACTCGACAGGCAGCAGCAGCTTGGCCAATCACCTGAAAGAACATCCAACATGTCCATTAAGGTCAGTGACAATTTCCAGGCCTGTCGCTGACACGTGGGGGAAATAGCAGATTGATCTCACGACTTCAAATGTGGCTGTCTGAGCAAGACGAAGGGAGTGCTGTGATTTTACCCAGTTGCCCACTGTGACCCAAAAACAGTTGATTCAGTGTATCTTATGCTTTATCCAATAACAGATGATCTTCCTGCAGATCAGCTCTTCCTACAGTCATAAATGTGAGCGATGAATTGGATTTCTAAGAAAAGATTTAGTCCCAAGTGTACAGGGGGAATAATATACTTTAACACATGGATGTCATACGTTTATTCTTTTGATCTTCCTCCATCTGACAGTAAAGAACAATTTTCCCATTTATTATCCGCTTCTTGTCTTCGGAATTACTGCGCCCCAATCTCACGTTGGCCTTACGGTCACTCACAATTCCCAGACGGAATGGCAGTATTTCTTCTGGCAAAGCAATTATCGACCCCATATTTTAAAACTAAAGTTTGGTAGAGAATACTAGGAAATGTCCAAATCAGAGTACATTTGGCTGTGGTCCAAAGATGATGCAATGCACTATGAAAAAATATTTTTCCACAGTCCCTTTCCATAATGCGTGAGCAATACAGTCCTCTTCAAGCCTTTTAAACCGTATCAACTGAAAAAGTTTGTCTCAGTGATATTTTAGGTATTATGAATTGAAATGCCTATTTTTTTTGCCTTTGAGTAAACGTGAGTTTACTTTGGGAGGGAGACTTTGGACAGCACTCGCCACCACCGTTATCAAAACACCTAATCAGAGAATATCTTTTGGAAGAATGGTGTTCCATACCTCCAGTAGAGTTCTAGTTCCTTGAAATTGTAACCCTTCTGTATATTATCTAGCACATATATTCCCGTGTTTATATGAAAGACATTTTCCATTGTGCTAACTGATAAAGTGTATCCCAGCCTTGAGCTCGATGCCCTGCCCGCATTGGTTGCCATGGGAGAAGGGACATCTCGGCTTGCAGCATCTTTCTTTATATTTTACTAATAATATCTTATCATTATTCCCATAGTTCCAATATATCCCGTCAGTAGCCTGAAGTTGACTAAGCGTACATTTTACCACGACCCCTAACCCCCCCTTCTATTTCACCCGGGCAGCATTTGCATACTGCAGGTAAACTCTGAATACAAATTTTACTAAACCTCCCAGGAACTAATTAGCTACAATTAGGTTTCTGCCTCACTTGTTGCGTTGAAGAACAGTAAAAAGAGAGAAACTGCATTAAAAGTGGCAGTGAAACGTGATTGGTCCAGCTCACATAGCGTCAACCCACCCACACCCAAAATGTTAATATGAAGGTGTCAGTGTGAGTCACACAGTTTTTGTGAAATCATTAAACTGTAGTTGACATCATTAAATTGTACTCGGGCCAAAACAGATGGAGGACAATGACACGTAACAAAGCTGTTTATGTTATTGGACAGACCAATTTGGTATAGATGTCCAGTAGTTAGAATAGACTTTGCCAAGCTGTTTTCCTAATTAAAATTAAAGCCGCGAGGCGTAAAGTTTACATGTGCATTTACGTGTGCATTTACGTGTGCATTTACGTGTGCATTTACGTGTGCATTTACGTGTGCATTTACGTGTGCATCTACGTGTGCATCTACGTGTGCATTTACGTGTGCATTTACGTGTGCATTTACGTGTGCATTTACGTGTGCATTTACATGTGCATTTACGTGTGCATTTACGTGTGCATCTACGTGTGCATTTACGTGTGCATTTACGTGTGCATTTACATGTGCATTTACATGTGCATTTACATGCCACTCAGTGGCATTTCTTTGTCTCTGCTTTTGTTCAATGAAAGTTGCATTTTTAAATTAATTTACTAAAAAGAGGATAATAAGTTATGGCAGACAAATCCAAGTCTACAAGGCCACCCTAAGTGTGTTTTTTTTGTTTGTTTTAAGCATCTAACCTGGGTGCAAAGTCTCATTATACTAGTTTGAACATTTATTAAAAATCTGGCAAAGAAATAGTCTGGAGTCAGCAGTAATAAAATTATATCCTGCCAATCAGTAAAACTGTATTTTCTCATTTTCAAATAATATATGAAGCTAAAACTGCACAGAGAAAAATTAGCCTCAAGATTTTTATACAACTTTTTAAAAAGAAGCATTAGCACATGCTAAACGCTCATTTAGACTCATGTTTTATTAACATTTAATTGGAACGCAGAGACAATAACAATTTTATCAGACTTATAAAAATGGAGAAAAATGAATTGGAATATCCTACTTACTTACTTACGATTAGAAGTGTGCTGCATAAAATAATAAACTGAAGCTATTCAATACCATGTGACTCGGTAAAAGAGCTCAATTTCGAAGGCTTGTGTTTTCCTTATATAACCTGTAACCTCATTAACACAGATCTAATTCCTGAAAACTGCTTTGAATTTTACTTTTTAATATATTCCTCAGATATGAACTGGCTTGCCTTTTGAATGAGATATCAAGTAGCTGTCACGGAATTAGACCACACATACATCTTCAACAACAACCAGATTATGTTAGTTAAAACCCCTGCCAAGTAGGGAAATAAATATATCAGGGACAAATAACATTAGGGTATTATAATAACTGTAGTTCCCTGAAATAAAATAAAGACACATACATTCTCTTTTTACTTCTGAGCCACTGCGGCAGGACAGCGACCATGAAGAGTGTATAATAACCGAATGTTCCTCTTCAAATCGGAAATGTGAACCATCATTACTGGGTGAGTACTGTCATGAGCACAGACACATGGCTTTACCCATTCGGAGAATGACTGTACATTTAGTGGAGGGACTGGATCAAAAACAGAGTCTGCAGCTGGAGGATGTTTCTATGGCGACCTCATCACACCTTTCACTCCTCTTGCGTTGCATCCACATGCCACCCCAAACACTGCGTCCATGGTGATTACTCTCACCTCCTGATCGCTCCCAGCTGGACCCTCTCACACCTAAGATAGAGGTTGACCTGCTAAATGGGTCTGAGGTCGTCATCCCGCTTGGGCATAAAGAAGTGCTTTGAGTAAAACTCCTCCAAACCCTGGGTCTCCACGGCTCTCCACACGAGCGCCATCAGCACAGACATCAGTGCCCTCCTTTGGAATTTGGAGCAGTGGAACAGCCTGTCAACGTCGTCAAATGCGTCAAAGTGCTGTGTTAAGACAGGCGGCGGTCCAGCAGCTCAGATCACGGTTACCTAACTGGGATCGGGCTTGTGCATACCAGAAAGATAGATACCAGAGTACAAGCAGATATATCAGCGAGCATGTGCTTGTTAAACAAGCAGGCCGTACATTCGCTGTGCTAGAGCACTGCACACAGCTAAAACGATTAGCTCCAGCCAGAGACTAACAGTCAATAAACTGTCACACCAGAAAATACACTAAATGTACACAAGCCTAACAAACTCGAGAGCATCAAACTCGCTAAAAACCAGCGAAGACCATCATCATTTCAGCACACCTAACAGGGGGGTTAGGTGTGTTGAAATGGTGATGGTCCCTAAAATCTCCTGAGAGACCAGCCAGTTTGATCTGGATGCAGCAGCAGATCTTCCCCAAACTCTCCTG
The DNA here is from genome assembly GCA_025775045.1 of Hiodon tergisus. Classification (NCBI taxonomy): domain Eukaryota; kingdom Metazoa; phylum Chordata; class Actinopteri; order Hiodontiformes; family Hiodontidae; genus Hiodon; species Hiodon tergisus. The sequence goes on from JAOVYW010069079.1 coordinate 8,744, forward strand.
AGAGACCAGCCAGTTTTGCAGCAGCACCTTTGCCATCCCTTCGAACCGTCGGCCATGACACTTCGGGAAAGGTGACCTTGTAGTGCCGTTCTTGCAGGGAATCTTATTTTTACACCTAAAGCACTCCCCACTACCACCACTGCAACCTCGCCCCTACCACTGCAAACCCACCCCTTTTCCAGTCTACATTTCTGTATTTACTTACTTCTGTATTCTGTAAGTCCATGCCTTAAAGGAACGGTGCACAGCTCCTTATTTTATCAATAGCACTTTTTTATTTTTATAGGGAGAGAAGAAAAATAGAGCGAAAGGTGTCATATGAAATTTAAACAGATCTTTTTTTGTGAGCGTGTGTCTGTGTGTGTGTGTGTGTGTGTGTGTGTCTGTGTGTGTGTCTGTGTGTTTGAGTGATCTATATCATTGTGGGTAAATTGCGAGGGAATTTTAATTAATGCCAGCACGGAGCACACCACTCCAAGTGGGATTAAGGTCAGTCATTTTCCATGTTTTACTCTGTGCTGCTTGGTAAAGCAACAAACATGCAGCTGCTCACTGACCAAAACGGTCGATCTCAAGACCCAGAATGGACAATCAGAATGGACAACCCAGACCCGGAATGGATTTAACAATCCTTTTGTGTTCAACTGAGTCTGATGTATATACAAATTTTGGTGAACTGAAATATATTATTTCTTCATTTAAACAGGTAAATTACCAACATTTCTATATGTGATAAAGCCCCTGACAGGATGCAAAAAACCAACAGCTGCAAAGATGTTCTGTCCCTAAACCCTCACTATAACCCACTGGGGCACTGTGGATGAAAAAGGACCAACCACCAAAGAAAAAGTTTAGCCTTAGTGGTGGAGACTAAAAGCACTGTGATCCTGACCTTCTCCATGGGCACGGTGAGACAAATTTAAGCCAGACGTCTGAGGGAGAAGTGGGGTCGTGGAGTTGTGTGCCACACTTACAAACACTGTGTTTTACATGGGAATAGGACTGTATTTTTTAAAATCAATAATAACAAAGTTAAGCCACCACACAAATGTTGCAAACAAAAGCAAAAAAAATTATTGCGCACGGTTCCTACGATTCTCTGACTTCGGTAAATTCACCACTTTCGGTTTTCACACCAGCCAAACAGGTTGAATTATTTTATCATTTCTAATTGTCACAACTGATGCTGGATTTGAACAATCTTTCCGTATCTGTTTTTTTTTACTTCCATGCTATAATCCATATTCAGATTCAGTAATAACTTAGCCCATCTGCCCCCACTGTAAAATGCAGGAGCAATACTGACTATTGTAAAAAAAAGTGTTACCCCCTGTGAACTGAATAGAGGCCTAGCAAGCTGACGGCTACTCTAATTGAGCCATTGAGCGGTTTAGTCAAATTAGAAACCATTCTCCCAGTTTTAGTTGTAATATGCTCTCCTGTGGACTGTCCAGAACGCTGTCAGGAAAAACCGGGAGGTTAGCGGTGGGACAGAGACCTATGGGAACTGGGACTCATCACTGAACCCGGGAGGTTAGCGCTGGGACAGAGACCTATGGGAACTGGGACTCATCACTGAACCCGGGAGGTTAGCGCTGGGACAGAGACCTATGGGAACTGGGACTCATCACTGAACCCGGGAGGTTAGCGGTGGGACAGAGACCTATGGGAAC
>JAOVYW010069100.1:140-21048 GCA_025775045.1 Hiodon tergisus
ACACATTTGGTAACAGTTTGTCTGGTTATTTGCATGCTATTAACCACACATTTGGTAACAGTGTGTCTGGTTATTTGCATGCTATTAACCACACATTTGGTAACAGTTTGTCTGGTTATTTGCATGCTATTAACCACACATTTGGTAACAGTGTGTCTGGTTATTTGTATGCTATTAACCACACATTTGGTAACAGTTTGTCTGGTTATTTGCATTCATGCATAACCACACATTTGGTAACAGTTTTTCTGATTATTTGCATGCATGCTTTGATTCTGAAATCAACTGATGGCGGAACAGCGACTTTTTTTATGCCACTCTCTGGGAATATACAGTGATTAATTTTGTGGCTCACCAATGCTGCTCAGTCGGTGAGTATTCACTGGTCCATCTCCAGCTATAAAAAGCGTCCAACAAAATTTAAGTATGTCGTCCATTGGCACAAAATGACCCCTACTTATTGTAGAGTGAAACTCTAGTGAGTACCCTTCTGTGCATAGCCAGGACTGTACCTGCATTCAGAAATATCAATGCTGAGATTATCTATTACATCTACTAAAATAGCAAAAATGCTCGTGGGAGATAACTAAAGAAACACATGCAGAGAAGCCAAGGTTTTGCAAAAATAAAACATAAAAAATTGAGGAAAAATTAAATTAGGAAAACACTGTTCTCACTTTGTCACACCTGACGATTCTGCTCCAATAATTTCTAAACATTGATTTAATGTTGATTTAGCTAATAATTTTAAAAAAAAATGTTTTTATTTAATATATATATATATTTTTTTTTTAATAAAGCACGTAGACAGGAGCCTATAAAATAGCTCAATATATTTTTTTCTGAAGAAAGCTCCCTATTTTTTTATTAAATAGATATGAAATAGATAAATTGCAGGAAATTATTATTATATTATTATAACATACTGTTAATCACGTAGTTATACCACACTGTTAATTACACGATTATAACATACTGTTAGTTACGTGCTTATAACATGGTTATCAAATATCAAATCTTATAACAAAGAATACTAAACACTCTATGGCCCAAATTATATTTTATTTTAATTTATTGATATTTTATAAGCTTCCTGCTGCAAATACTGGTGTACAAAAGCTCTAAGTGTATGCAGGTTGCATGATCATATTTCAGAATTTTCCTCCATACTCATCATCTCATGTAGACTGGATATCACATCCTAGTGCTCTCAAAATATAATGTTGTGACAGTATATATGTTTTTTTTGCCATTTACTTTCCCATTTAGCTGCTGGTACTGCATTAAGAATATCATCTATCCAACATTATGTTTATGTTGTTGACCTTTGCCATGAAAAAAAACCCCATCTTATTATTATTTAACTAGCCAATGGCAGTGGCCAGAAGAGGGACACTTGTACATTTTTCTGGGCTATGTTTAGGCAGGGGATGCCAGGAGCTCAAACCAAACCTTAGACAGCATTTGAACAGATGTATGTGCTCAACTCTCCACAGTTTAGGGGTCACACTTCCACGACAGCGTGGTAATGCCTCAAAAAAAATAACGACTAAAAGCGGCAAACTCAAGAGATTTCCCGGGACTAGCAGGTTTCATAGGAGGTCGAGCAGCGGAAAAGTGCAAACTGCGGTCGAAAATGAGCGCGTAAGTAAAAATAAATAAAAGCCCAGATAAGAATTTCCCAAAGGTCACAGAAATTATTTTGCACACAACCAAGATTTGACTGTTGATAGGTTTCATTTCCGGACGACCGGCCCCTCCCATCACTACGCTCTCCCTTTGGTAACTTAACAGCACTGATCATATCTCTGCCTGGCAGCACCGGTGACCCCAAAAGTCCATTAAAAACCCATTTGGCACACGTACGTACACAAAAAAGACACTGCGTCTCTTAAGAGGCCACCTCCTCCGCTGGATTGTCGCTCCCAAGGTCGGTGGAAATCAGACACCGGGTGAAGGACTCAGAGTGGAAGGTGAGATACGAACACTTCCAAAGTGCCGAGCAGAAAGAGAAGACATCCAAATCAGTCTCACCGGGATAGGACACTCATTTCTCTTAGCTTTGTCCCCGGATCTTCAGGCCACAAATCCATTGAGTTTAGTGGCCAAGATGGAATTTTTGTACCTGTAAACTATAAATTCAATTTCGTGTGAAAATTATGACTTTTATGTTACTGAAGTCGATATCCTCAGGATGCACGTTTTCTCAGTGCAGTGAACTGAAGTACATAGCTAACTCGATCGTCTTTAACGTTACTCTCATCAAACGATAGACAGCAACATTCTGAGAGTCTTCACGGTTCTGGGGGTTCCCTTATTTTGCATTTGTAAAGACTTTATAAAAACTGGTTTAATAAGACCCTCTGCTGGGCCTTACCACACGTTTGTCCCTCATCTGCCTCCCCTTGCTGCACAGGCTGGAAACCACAGGGGCTGGCCTTTCAACGGGTAGAATCAATACGCTGACTAGTATCAGCCACCAGTGAAAGGCGGTGTGCGTGTGTGGCGAATCCATCCAGGCAGTCAAAACCCAGACTTTCACACTATTTCTTAGCCCTAAGAATTTGGATTTGGGGACTGCCAGGGCAGTCAGCTCGTTAGATGTACGGCGCAGGGATTGTGTGGTGCCTGCTATCGTGACGCTAGTGATTCTGTGACCGCTCTGCTTTTGTTTATGTTCTCTGGTGAGCTCTGGTGTCAATGAGTCTCCACTGTTATCTAAGTGCAAAGACCTCGGTTCTGTTTAACTCACATTACAGTACATTTATGGTGAAGGTGTATTTGAACTTGTTCGATGAAGACAAGGGCTTTTGAGGAAGATGCACAGTTGCTTTGTTTTGTTAGATGTACGCTCACTCGCTGATTTAATAAATGCAGAAATAATGCTTTATTTTGCTACTGTACTGATGAATAGACTGATGAATGGTATTTTAATTTTTAATTGGCACAAAATTAGAAGATATTTACCATTATACACGTTTTAATTAGCTTTAACTGGATGCCCTTTGAAATGGTCTAAAACATTATCCAGAATTTGCCGAGTTTTTATTTTTTTTCATTAAGTTGTTTTAGAAGAATATGTTAGAGAGGAGAGGTAATTTGCTGACATCAGACCTAAAGCCTGATTTTAAAAAGATGTTGATGGCTCACCTGGGCCTGCGGTTTCCATGGTGCTTTGCCGCCAGACTTCTTCTGTGTTTCCCAATTAAATCTCCAAATGCCCCTCGTTTGTTCTCTCATTCCCTCGGGGAAGGCCACATACTGCCTGGTTGCAGTATTAATGCTGAGTTTGTAATGCGAAGAGTTCATGGGCTGAACCATATGTTTTAAGCTTGACTGACAGAGAACCAGTAAGTGGTTCTGGTGGCAGTGTATATGTGAAGAAGCCTGTGTGTATGTATGAATATACAGTGTACATATGTGAAGAAATAGTCTGATAGCTAAAGTTCTACTCTTTATATCATACTTGCCAGCTATTTTGGACATGGATTAATATCAGGTCCAAATAAACAAATTGCCAACACATACTTACCTTTATGATGAATAAATCACTGGCCCTGATTTGAGGCTGTTCTGCCAAATGGCTGCTCCCATGGCAATCGTCAAGAGGGAGCAACAGGTTGGCCGCCAAACTGGGGGAAACGGAACCTCCTTCCATCTCCATCGCCGAGGGAGGATACCCTGTAGAACCAACGGTCAGCACCGCGCACGGCAGCCTGAACCAAATCCCCTCATTACTCGCCTGCAGACCAGTGCCACCTAGCGCTTCCAGGTCCGGAGGGGGTTTGAAGCGCTCGGATTACACACTCTCCGGGAAACAGAACCAGGCCAGGGAAGCTAGCAATAGAGACGGAGCCCAAGGGCTGATGATTGACTGGCCCGGGTCGGCTTCAGTAGCTGTAATGGAAAGAACTGCGCGGCGTGACTTTTCAATTTGGCGCCGAACGTTTAGGGCAAAGCGATGATATTCCCAGGCGTAGCCTTCGCGGCCCCTTTCCTGACAAGAAGCCTAAATTGGCCCGATATCTTTGTTTGTTTCCTGCTGTTGAATTAGAGCACTTTCCACTCGGTTTCCTTAAGACGATTTATTTACGGGCATTCACACACTCTGGGAGTTTTTAAGGAGTATCGAAATAATGCATTTTATCCTTTCTGTCAGTATTATTTGATCTTACAGACAGACAGAATTGCTTTTCCAAAAGTCAACATATATTTTATAGAAGTGCAAAAATGTGCTACATGGCAGCTTATAAAGGAATGATATTTAACACGTGGGTACCTTGGCCTTGCTATTGTGCAGCGAGCAGCATCCTGACCATTTTTAATCAGAGTGGGACACCAGTCACTGAACGTCACAGGATGAAGAAGCGCAAGGTCACCCAGGGGAAGGATTAGAAACATCACAAAATTAGGTTCACTGAACTACTGAATGTAAAAGAAGTAGGTGGTCTGAACAGAGATGAATCGAAAGCAGCCAGATTAATCGCTGAAATATTTCCACTTATCAGTGTGTTGAAGATGGATTTTTAACATAAGTCCCATGCCCTGTGGTTGTAAACAAAGGGACCTTTTTTCCCCTTTTCTCTTGGGCCTGCTGTTCCACTTCAAGGACAGGCCATTTGCCTCTGGATTCGAAACCCCGCTTCACCAGCGCCTGTACGTTTAAACGCAATGCATGGTGGGGCGGGGGCTTGAACAGGAAGTGAAGGGACACTTCATGCGTGGCATTAGCATAAATTGCACATACATTTTCGGATATCAAAACCTGACAATTGTGGATCTCTAAAGCTGGGCTTTATGCCAACGCCAATATTTGCAATTTACTCTCTGTGACTGGCTCAACAAGATAAGTAACATCAGACAGGAACAATGTAATATGGTTAGAATAGAATATATTGTAAAATTATGTATACTGAATAAATAAATAAATCTATATAATATATATATACTTACACGGTGCCCTGCAAAAGTATTTAGACCCCTGGATACTGAATAAATACTGTATTAAAAACCCCAGTGTTGAAGGCTCATTGGTTAGGCTGAGTTTGAAGGAAATGAAGACCAAAGAGCAGCTTTCTCCAGTCAACCACATCAGGAGCTCTGCATAACACTGGCCGGTATGGGAGGGTGGCAAGAGAGCCGTTACTCAAATCATACCCTCTGAAAGCAACGCCTGGAGTTTGACCCATGACTGAGACCCAGCGATGTGCGGCGCAAAGCTAACAATGGCCATATCTCAAAATTCACCGTCCCTAAAGTGAAGTATGGTGGGGATGCTTCTCAACAGCAGGGCCTGGGCATCTCGTTAGAATGGATGGAGGAACGGATGGAGCCAAAAATAGCATTCAAAAGGGAAGCCAACATTTCGAATTTGAAGTGTCCTACAAACGCTTGCACTAGTCCATGGAAAGCGTGTAAATACGCAGAGGTTCGTTGGAATAGCCTGTGGAAAATTTGCCCAAATAGTGTGTCGGATAGACCGGAACAACCTAATATAAAATCAGTCAGAACCATCCTTCATTACTTTCATTAGAAATAATTTTAAAAGAATGAACCAATAGTACAGCACCTCACCGATCACGGAAATAACCGAAACATCAAATGTTAATTTCGTAGCATTAGAAGGTCAAACCAGACAATCCAACACAGGAGAGTAAATGGGTATAAATGGATAAATAGACTAAATATAATTGTACCAGTGGGACTTAACTGAAAAGAATGAACAAATTAATTGTAATAAATACATAAAAGTAAAAAAATAAACAAACAGAATTAGTACTTTTGTTCCGCTGTTGTGGCCAACTCAAGGCTGATCCCCAGAGCCAACACTGCACGAGAAGAGCAATAAAAGTCCATCAAATGACGTTCATTTGAATTAATATTGATTTAAACATATAAGTGATGCTTATAACGAAATATATGGAACACTTAAATCATGTTAGAATAAATCATAGGTTTTCATGTAAACGATAATGGTTAGTTGTCATGCGGTCTAACGCCTATAAAAAGCCTACCATGTTTATGATTGGAACAGGCTTTCCTAGAGAATGAGGTACAACGTCTCGAAAATGTTCGGCAGCTGTCTCTTTGAGCCAAAACACATACACAGCATATAATGGAACAATAAAAGCAGTGTGAAGAATGGCAGGCTGCTTCTCTGATCTACTCCAGAAATCCTGTTTGAAATGTAAAAACCGAGGATCGTAGATGGCGGCCTGTTTTATGTTAGCAGCGTAAAAAGGTTTCGCGACGGCCTGTTGAGTGTGGACGAGCGTCGCCGGCCCTTTGATGGCGGTGGGCACCGGTGCGGGGCCTTTAAGCCTCTTTTCACTCCAGAAACCTGCCCCAGATGTTCGCCGTCCTATCGCGAAGTGTCCAGCTGTACGTCTCTGCAGAGGTGTGGAGAAAATGTAATACGCATTCTCACCAGCGATGAAAATCAAACGCTGTGAGCAGAAGGGCGCTGGGCCTTAAGCACGTTCTATGCCGGGTAGGATGGATGCCGGCTTGTCACAGTGGTGATGCCCTTCAAGGAAGTGCAAAATTCAGGCCGGATCACGTGTCCCGCTCTATGCTCGGACGAGAATGCACACAAACACACACACGCATTCCTGCACACACACACACACACAAACACCCATAAACATTCATCCAGTTCAGACAAATACAGTCTGCACTAATGAGCTTCAATGTATGCAAAGTTTAACTTCAATAATATTATCGTTGGGGAAACGTGATTTGCCACCAGATACCTAGACTTGGGCCTCAATAGGAGGACCCTGTTTAAAAAAACATACTGCCACAAAAGGGTTGGCCAAATCCAGTGGAGTATAAATATACATTCTCCTGGCAATTACAAGTACCAATAAATACCTCACACTTTTAGTGTTGGTGAAATATGGGCTTAAATAAAGTCTTGTTTAAAATATTTTTTATCCTAAAAGGATCAACAAATAGAAAAAATGTATTCTGCAAAAATATATTTTTATAAGCAATAACTGCATACTCCTCTGTGTTCAACCCTCCTCTGTGCACTACTTTCCAGAATGTCACAGAATTCCCATTTTAGCACCAGACTTTAACTCTTAGGTCTTAGATCCTTCCGGTGACCATTTATTTATTTTCTTCTGAGAGCAAATTCTCTGTGTTTAGGTTACACTTCATCAATTCGTCCCAGATGTTAATCATATCCTAACCCAGCCCAATTCTGTTCTGTGATCTTTTGTTTAGAGCTCAGTCGGTCATGAGCAGAATCTTAATCGGCTGTCAAAGAACTGTACCTAATAAACTGCGGTGAGCTCCCCAGCTCTCCATCAGGGTATGTTAATGCGCATGAATAAATTGAACTGAGGGTATAGGGAAATCAACGCGTCGTCAAGGCGTCGGAGCGGCTTTTCAGTTTTAATCGGGCTCTCCTTTCAAATGACGGAAGATGAGTGAAGAATAGGGGTGTGGGTGAGTGTGTGTGTGGGGGGGGACCCAGCGCGTGTTATCCGCCCGTGACCTGTAGAAGTTGGGCACTGACTCCTTGATGTATTTTTAGCTAGGTGCTCGACAAAGTACTTTTTTACAGAGGTGGAACACGGTGTGTTTCAGCCAGTATCCACGGGCCTACGTCTCCTTCCGCCAGGGCGACGGACGGTGTGTCACGGGTCTCTGACGGATGTCGACTGCGGGCCCAGTCTGGCGATTCGCAGAAAAGCCCTCGTCACGGCCCAACGCATGGCAACAGTCGCCTAGGAAAAAGCTACCGGGTAATACATTTGAGGAAAGATTTGCGTATAAATCACGGCGCACCTCTACTTGATCGTTTTCAGACAAGCGGATTGCGTTGACGGTTCTCAGTGTGTCTCATCCCACTCACTGACCGACATACCCGATACCAAAAGTCTACTGAAATGCCTACAGGAAATCTCGACGCAGTACAGAGAAGCAACACCTCCAGAAGCACCGATGATGCTCACAAGATTAAATTTACACATTGTTGTTTTTTCTGCTGCTTTTCACTAGAAAACCACAGTTCTTCGTTAGCACAGATCCACCACAAAACCAACATCTTCTTAGAGAAAACAAAGACCAGAATAAACAAAACATTGCGTGAGGCAACTGGTTTTGTCTGAAAATCCTGTTATGCATTTGGTGTTAGTTTATTGTGCAGATGGCATTTGATCTATAATGAATCCTGATCTGCCTTTGTTGAGACATTATTTATTTATTTGTTTATCAAATTTTTTTCTACACAAAAACAATTAGGCTGTATTTCAGAAACGGTTGATGACAATCAAAAACTTTCAGACGCGTTTAATGGTTGGTGGACGTCTGTATGTTCATAAAGTGTGAATGAGGTTTGAAAAGTATTCCATCACTTCGCGGGAACTTCCGACGAATTCACGACCCAAAACGTTATTGATTGGTCTTTCCAAACGAATAGAAGGGGCCACTCCGTCATCGCGCTGTGCAGCACGTATAAATTAAACATTATCTGAAGCGTTCGAAGCGTCTTTCCGAGAAGTATTTTCAGTCGCTATCCAAAGGGGTGTAATTGGTCGGAACGGTCCAAATCTGGGATGTGAACTTTCTATAGCAGCTCCAATGAACAGTATATTTTAATTAGCAATCAACCAATGATCTCTTGTCAAAAGTTTTCTGTACGTCGCCAACCTAACCACAATTTTTCATGTCATCTTAAAATACCCTAATCATCTCAGACTCCATTTTAGATAGATCAGTGCAGAGTAGAGTAATCTGAAAAAAGAATTAATATGTTTAAGCCAAAACAAAACGCCATGGCTGATTTATGAGTGTACATCAAGTTCCATGAAACAAAATACTTTTCTACACTTCTGAAATGGATTAATGGAAGTCTGACCATCAATCAATAAGACAGCCTGAATATAAAAACCAAAAACAAAATGCCCACTGACAATAGCTTCGAATGGCGTTTTGTTTTCAATTACAAAAATTAAGTTGTCGTGAACTGGGGTGATTAAAGGAAATGACGGCATGTATCATTTCGTGCGCATGACAAATTATTTGACCGGGTGGGGATCTATGCTGAGTTGTGGCCATTATGGACGATGATTCACGAGAAGAGAGGTATGTCTGACATTAATCTCCATGGAGCAGCCTTAGCCTTGGCATTTTCAACGCCGACAATTTAGAGAAGTTCACCACGCTTGTCTCAGGCATCCAGTGCGAGACGAGTACATTTATTATAATATTATAGATTCTTTAAAGTGGAGATGATTTGAAAGGGAGCTCAAATTGAACCTGGGACTCACTTCTTGTAGGCTTGCTCAGAACAAATTATTTGTTAAAGGTGTTATGATAGACATGGAGAGCAAGGAGAGAGAGAGATCTTTGAATCTCAATCTGTTAACTAATAATTCTGATATGATGTGTCAGTTTGTGGAGGATGACCAGAACACAGAGGGAAAAGTATAACTTAATATTATATATAGTTAATGTTGCGTCTAATTAAAATGGGGCGGGATGATGAAACAGCAGTAAGCATTGGTGCCTCACAGTGCCGGGGTCCTGGGTTCAAATCTGGCCTGTGTGGAGTTTGCAGGTTTTCTCCCATGTTCCTGCTGATTTCCACCAGGAGCGCATGTTTTCTCCCATGTTCCTGCTGATTTCACCGGGAGCGCATGTTTTCTCCCATGTTCCTGCTGATTTCACCGGGAGTGCATGTTTTCTCCCATGTTCCTGCTGATTTCACCGGGAGCGCATGTTTTCTCTCATATTCCTGCTGATTTCCACCAGGAGTTTGGGTTTTCTCCCACTATTCACTGTGAGTTAGATAGATATAGAGATAGGCGATTTAGTGCGAGATTGAGGCTGGTGAGAACTAGTCTCCCATTGTGGGCATATCATGCCTCGTGACCTGAATTGGACGAGTGGCCAGGGAAATGGGTGAATTACTAACATAATTAAGGATCACCTGTTTCCCTGATCGCGCATGACCCAGAAGTCAATTACTAGATAATTTGTTGTCTATGGCAAATAATTGAACCTGTCAAGAGAAAAGCATTACGCAATAAAACTCCATTATTATCATGATCATAACATTATTGTGTGATGTCTGAACTCAATCAAGCATTCGGGACAAATATTTAAAATGTAATTAATTCAGAATTTTTTTGAAAGTTCAGAAGTTTTAAGAAACCAATCAAAAAACAGAAGAGAAGAAGAAAAAAAGAGAAAACAATTCTTTATAAATGTATAGTTTTCATTCCCGTAACACATCGAAGAGCTCTAAACTGAATAAATACATTTCCATTGAATTGTCTAGTACTAGTGTACGCTCCTTGAGCGGTTTAGGTTTTTATGTGGAAAAGGTCAATGTGCATTCCGAATAGCGTACACACAGGTTTTTTGTTATTTTTCCCCCTCCAGCCGTGCTGAAGGGTATACATAGAGAAAAAAGCAACCACTCAATAAAGGCATGCACCAGACAATTTGTTGCGACAGGTAAGAATATAAACGCCAAGCTGACAATCAATTTGGTGTGAAATTGTCTCGCGCGCGCAATTTATCTATGGTGTTGATTTCGGCTCCTATTTGTGCAGGCGTCTCTCAGGACAGCCTTGCATCCGTCTTAATCAATGGGAGCCCTGGGCCGGGCTCCAGGTCCGTGGCTGCCCGCCCTGACTTTGACTGCCGGCTGGGGTTACATCGTCAGTCCCAACCCACCAACGCTCTGGCTCCAGTAGTTTGAGGGAAGCACAATAACGGGCTCGGGGTGCGATTTGGGGACCGGATCCCGTCTCCAAACACACGATTGCAGGAGACTACAGCTGTTTATTTCCTTGGACAAAAGGACAGGGTTGATATATAGGAACTGGCGTGTTGGTAATGCATCACAGATCTATTGGAATGGCTAGCTTTCGGTGAAAGTTTAATAGCAGTATGTAGATATTAGTTCATATATTTTATAAAATCTCAATGTTTTAAAACATTTTTGTAACCAATTTCTAAACGTTACCTGTAGATTCTTGGAACAGTACAACGGAACTTGGAACAAGTGTAACTGTTAGTATTGTCAGTGTAGTTTGGGGCAACCTAAAATCATTTAAAAAAATATCCCTTAACTATGAGCTCCAGTTCTGCACCGCCAACTTTACCCAACCCGCCGAGTTTGTGAAATTAAAAATCTTCTTTGGCATTGATCCATTCTTTAACGAAAGTAGAATAAAAAGCAAAGAAATTGCTGTTGATTTAAGAACGTTCATAGGAAGTGAAGGGTTGGTGCAGGGGAGCTGAGAATGAAAGCGCTCCTGACTTCAGTATTTGATTAAAACATTTAGACCAGTAGGCTAATAGGGCCTCTGCGTGCAACTGGCACAGAATGGATTTCTATTTTCTCTATATGCCAGCCATACGGGTCTCTGGGCCTGTCACTGAGCCATACTGGAGCTGGCAGAGAGGGAATGAGTTTGTGAAGATAAATGCCCCCTTGTGAAGACGCCACATTCCTTCACATGGCCGGCGGCACTTTAATGAACCCTCCCCCCCCCCACCCCGCGCCGGTGGCAGAGACGCATGGGAAAGGCTCGAGGCGACGTTTGGAGAGCACAGCCGGGGGGGGGGGGGTGGATTGGTGCTGGCACTGCTAGTTCACAAAGGGGTAATTACCCAGCATACATTCTCCCGCTTCTTGGGACGACAGAATTCACCCCCCGCGCTCCAACGTGCCTCACCCCCACACCCCAAACGTCAACAAGTCGAAAAGAGAAGTCGGATCAGACCTACCTGGTGGGGCCACAGACAAGTGACTGAGTGCGGCTAGCCTAGTCTGCCGGAACCCGCTGCACGCTAGAGGAGTCCCTGCGCCGGGCCGAGTCTGAACATACGAACGGGTCGCAGATAAGAGCCCGGGGGAATAATCTTTACTTTCAAGGCCCTTCTGCCGTGACTGAATAAATAAACACGGTAAACATGGCAGGCGGTAGATTCTATTTTCCTGGCTTTCAGGGGGTGAGGCAAAACGGAGTAGCGCCGTCGGATTACATTCCGTCCAGAACACGTTGATCTTTGTCTGGTCTTTTTTTACGTTCGCTGATGAGTGTATCAGCCTGTAATTCTGCCAAAGCACAGCTTTCTGAAGCAGCCTGAGAGAGGACACTGCGTACAGGAACACAAAAGAACTCTTTTCTCCTTGCCAGCGGATCGGTTATTTATTTTTTTCTTAGCCAAGTTTTAATTTCACCTTCATCAAAGATTTATCCTGGGCTGCATTGTGGGGCCGCAGGACTGTTATTGTATGGAGGCCTTGGTTGTCATCCTTGGGTCTCAGTCTGGACTTTGGATCTATCGGGGATGCACAATTATTCAGCCCGTTTGCTTTTAGTAAAGCAAACTATTACAGTACCATTCCTTGTTTGTGTGTCTCTCTCTCTCTCTCTCTCTCTCCATTCTGCGAGAAATGGTGATGGAGACAAATAAAGAAAAAAAACTATTTACCAAGAGTTTCCGTTCATCTAACGCGGAACTCGCCTAACAGATGTATCTGAACAGCTCACATCGCATCTTTGAGAAAACATAAGAGGAAGCTGGTGATGGAAGCAGTCCAGAGTTAGGCAAAATGAAACAGATGTTAACTAGTCTGTGGGAAAAATCCGCCTTGATTCCTAGTTATTTATTCTCTTTTGTTTTGATATTATTTACTAGATTAACTATTATTAGCATTTAAACATTATATAACCTAACGTAAAAATTTTTTCTAAGTACTAGCGCTTGTCTGGTTGTATTTATTATATTATTGCCAGTATTATTATTGGCAGAAAAATATCGCAAACGTACCAAAATCTTCTCTCATTACTTAGACCTTTCTATGGTTCAGGTTTCATGGCGAGAGACACTTACGTTTCTTAAAATTTTGCCCACTCATAAGTAAAGTACATCCAGCCACCATGATGTGAACAGAATTTCTGCTTTTTTTTCGATTCTCAACCACGAATGGAGTCCAGAGTCCAGAGTCCTAATATATTTTAGGTTGCAGATGAAGGACACGCTGGCCAGACCTCCACTACACCTCCGCGGTATTTCCCCAGAAAACGTCAGTCACACCGCGGTTTCTTTCTTAATGGCGTAGTCTGGCCAAAGGGGGGGTTAAAAGCATGCCAATGCAACGGCATTGCCCGTTACCCGGGCGATTGCGGGGGGTGGGGGGAGGGGGTCTAAAGTAAGGAGTCATCAATCATGGCTTACAAAGCCATTACTGGCAACGTTGTGCCCCTCGAGGATTGGATTTCCCCCACCACTGGCAGAGTAGGGCATGCTGCTGTTTTCACTGAACATGTTCCAAGAGCAGCCAACAGATCCTGTATCCTCCAATGAGCTAGTCAATCCTCAATCCCTATATATATATATATATATATATATATACGCACATAATAAATATACATATTTATATGTGTATTTATATGCAGTATATAGGGGTAGCAGGTGATCACAAGAGCCAATCAAATGGAGTGAAAGTCACAGCAGAGTAACTGCAAACGCATCAGCGCAGTTCACATGAACCTTTTGCAGTGCCACTGAAGAGCTTCTCTGCGGTGAATGGGGGCTTTGAGATATGTGCCTGTTAACCAGGGCTTTGTCATCGCCACCCTATCACACAGGGCAGCTTCCAGTCAGTAATCTAGGGAGGGCTTTTGTGGTACGATGCACCCTCCACTTCCTATTGACTTGACCGTACTCCAAGGGTTCCTTTGAAATGATTTTATATCCTTCTCCTGATCAGAGCTTTCGGGTGCTATATCCCCGAGTTGTTGTCAGAGGTCCTGTCAAAACTCCATCCTTGCTTTGCATTCCGTTTCTGGCTGAGAGACCTTACAGGGACAGATATATTTATCCTGAAACTGAGTAACTGGATATTATTGCAACCGGACAGCGGCCATTGGATTAATTGCGTGACTTGTTAAAGGAATTATGAGCATCTAAGATTATTTTGCTTTGGCAAAACAAATTAAGGGGCTGCATTCATAAGCAATCCAAATATTTATGACTGATTTATCTTAAAGGTAAATTATGTGTGCTCATATAAACACAACAATGAATGAATTAATTAATAAAACACTCCCCGAATGTTTTTAGCTTAGAATCCTAACATTTTCTGGTGTCCTACTGATGTAATCCAGGCTTATCTCTTTCTGCAAGACAACAGGACCGAGGCTTATTGTTTTGATACCGAGCAAAGACGAAGAGTGTTTCAACTGAACTATTTTATTTTTAAAAAGATACCCTTTCAGAACGTTGCCCGACTAGTTTAGTTTTATTCCACTGTAAGCTCTAAACACGCAGGAAAACAAAAACCGCAATGTAAACAAGAAAACAGATGTAATCGCCCAACAATCAACCCAGCAAACCGGGCTTTGTTCATTTATGCGACGGCGGGAAACCATAGCTGTAACAAATTAGAATTTTTGAAAAGTGCTTTAAATGTGCCCTTTTTGCTGGAACAGAGGTTCTGAGGAGAGTTAGAAGGAGGGGGTTAGTGGGCGTGTGCTGCCTCAAGGGACCATCTGCAATTTAAAAATGTGTTTGTTTATTGCAGGGAGCCATGTTAGAATTTTAGTTCACGGAAGCTTTATCATCAATGGCTAATTAACTAGGACAGTCTCTTTCACATCTCTGACCCACATTAAGCAAGTAACACTGATTCTAAGAGCCCGTGAATATCTGTAAAATCCTTACAAAGATTACTCGCAGGAAGATAATTCCTTATTCATTTCATATTCTTAGTCAAATGATTAAAGGATAGAGGATTTACTTCCTTTAAAACAGAAAGGGCGCTAATCAGCCATTTCAATACCAAAACCAATAAAAAAAAGATTATTAAAGGATGCCCAGGGTTTTTTAACGAAATTATAATAGGAGGCTGACCTTCTGTCATTATTGCATAGAATAAGTGAATCTTGTGAATGCGAATGCACCTATTCACAATGCCAGTGCAAAGGATTGTATATGTGTTCCACTGTTATCTTTCTTAACAAAGAGCCTATGATAAGATCTAATTGTAAATGTTATGGAGGCAGCGTCATATGCAAAAGGTGGCAAACTGAGTTCTACTCTGGCACATTTTACTGAAACATTAAAACTACAGGATTGTAGAAGCTGCCAAACAAGGTTCTTATTATAGAATGTTGATTTCTCCCATCCTCTCCATTAGACGGCCGTTCCAGTGCTACCGGGTCTCTCTTTCTGAAACCCCCAGCGTAAATACAATTTAGAGCGGAGACCCATAATCAGCACAGCAGTGCGCCCAGGGCTGACAGTGTGTATCGCTGCCAAGAAGCGAATCTGACAACCTCTCAGATAGACGGTGGAACTCTGGAGGAATCAAGGTCGTGAACTCAACTTGTCCCGATGATGACGTCGGCGCGACTTGCTTTGATGTGGCTGTCGCTCCTATTATTTTATTTTTTAAATGATTATGATTATCATTCTTTGAAATACTTTCAAAGAGAACATTTCCCGGAGTTACGATCCATGAGCAATCAGGATTGTGGTGAAGGTGTGTGTGGAAACTGGCGACTCGCTGCAGAGCTGTTGTTCATTCCATGCGGATGCTCGGTTGAACTAATAGAACGGTCCCAAGGAGCTCACACTCTTACAAAATACAACCCAGGGTTCATTACTACTAATAACGAAAAACATTGTCTTTTTATCGCTGGGTGGCCATGTGAAAAACACAGGAAAACTACTTCCTGTCAAGGAAATGAACGTACGTATATGTTATCTTAGTGACAACTATAATAACAACTCTGCACAGTGAATACTAAAGCCACTATGTTCTTTTTTTTTTTTTTACTGTGGTTCTTAGTCGTACCTCATAATCATTCTACTTAATAATATTCGAACTTGTGGAATTTAGTCGCCTTTTTTTACACAAACAATAATCAGTTACTTTAATTTATCTCATCAGCATAAGTTCGACACTCATAATTTATGATTGTAACGGTTGAAAATGCACTTTTACCTCCCCACATTCTTCTTTTCCTCCAGCGCAGAAAAAGGCCTGACAACACAGACGTGATTCGCCAGAGGACGAGGGCATGCAGACTGTTGGATGATGGAATGTATTCCTTGGGCAGCACACAACAAACATCAGTGCTGGGAGTGACCTTTCATTCTCAAACTCAGATCCCTGATGAAACCAATATGAGTGATGAAACATTATTCACACATGCACAAGGAACGTTATACATCTAATGAGTGCATGTGTGTGTGTGTGTGTGTGTGTGTGTGTGTGTGTAATGAGGGTTTGCGACTTGCTGTCATTTAATTTTGAACCGGCTACCCCTCTGGGTTGATGCCATCCTGTCCTGGGCTGGTCTCCTCTTGTTTGACAAGAAGCCCCAGCTGTTACACTGTCTGTTCCGTGCGCCGGTCCGTGGTGAAACCCAGCAGTAGACTTCTCTCGCCGAAGCCACACTGCCTTTGACAGTTCCTGCCCGCATCGATTTTTCGATGCACGCTGCTCAAGTACCCTACGGGAGTGATTTGAGGGATCATCCAGGAATGGCACAGACAATGCACTCCATCTGAGGATTTTTTGAAAGTGGCAAGAAAAAAAAAAAAGTGATCATTAAGGAAAATATCTAATATTCACTTTTTAATTCATATCGCACAGGAATGTAAGGCTGTGCACATTGAATAAGAGTCCCAAAGGATCCCCATGATGAAACCTTTATTTAGTTTAGGACTCTGAGTCTGCAGTGTAGTATACGTCTGATTCTTCTACCATGGAGGCTAACTTCAGCCTCTCGCTAAGATCTCTCCTCTGTTAATCATTGTGCCATGAAAGAAACCAGATACATTCCTAAATTATTCAAAAGGTTCAGGCACAGATTAGAATCCATTTTTATGACACACTCCCTAAACTGCCACAAAGTTCCAACATTTTTGCGTTAAAACCTCCAGCGACGGCAGGGCTAATTTGAGAGGGACGGCGTCGCTAAGGAGTTAAGGGACCACTTTAGTGTCACCCTTTTTTTGTGGCCGAGCTAAACTTAGCGCGTTATTTTTAGGCACCCCCACGTTTGAAAGGGGACGGACGTCGTGTCACTTTCGAGAACGCCAAGGCGCTCTTCTTTTGTTCGTCTGAGACAAGCCGCCAGATTGTCAACCCGCCTGGTCGCTCAGCTCTGCTGGGAACTGTTCATTCTCTTATCCCTGTTCACACCGGAGTCCTCCGGAGGCGGCGCACACGCCCATAGGCCTGAGCCCTGTTTACGGTGTTAACGCTTTACGGTTTACCATCCGACGCACTGTTATTTTTGTCGCCTTGGAACCTGTGTTGGCCGCCGTCATTCGTGTGGTAAAAGTGGGGCACCGCCAACCCTAGGCAATAGCAATCAGCTTAACGGTTTTTGTTTTTTTTCTCTTCAAAAGAGAGATCAAATGAACCGCCACACTTTTCCTCCTGCGCTGCCCTCTCTTCGCCAGTGACGCGTAGCCACCAGCGGCCTGAATCGAGGAGAGGGGGAAGAAAGGAAGGGCCGTGATACTGCCGGGCCCCTGAAGCGCGGGGCCCGGGGCCGCGATCCCCCTGAGTGCGCGGCACAGCAAGGTAGCGATTTAGCCATTCGTGGGTGAGTGGCCTGGATGCCTAGTCGAGCATGAATCTCCAATTAGACGCCGTGTTAAATCCAGGCCTGCATTTGCCTCCTTAATTGAGAGGAGACAGGAAGGGACCAGCGCTGACCACTGAAAACCAATCTGAAATGCGGGTCTGCTGATGTACAGGGGAATCAATGAGTCAATCTGTCAGAATCAGTGTAGTCCTCCACAACAGAAGCTCTTCTTTTCAGAAGACTAAATAAGTGAGACAGCATGTTCCGATGACACGATGTGGTTACTGAACGATTTATCCAACATAAAATATATAACCGCATTGACAATCTAGATTGATTAAACTAAACAAATAAAATCAAGAAGGAGAGTTTGAAAGTGAATATCCACATACTTCTCAGGTGGAAATTTTTTATTGATTTCCTTAAAAAAAGGCTGTATCCTTCAGAGCAATCATTGAAATTCAAAACATATTCTACCTGTTATAATAATTTGTGGAGCCTAATAACACAATCTCTCTCGTATTAGGGAACCAAACCATGGAAGGGATCCAGTTCTTTAGGTCTCAGTGATGCTTTATTCCAACGTGTTTTATCTCGCATTACAGATATTAACAGCTATGTGAACTAGGGGAAATTAACTTAACCCACATAAAAGCGTCAAGCTGATTATGCTATTTTCAGGCTCACACAGGTGGGCTAACATATTAAATGAAGGTTCTCTTCATTAAGCCACACTTAATACTTATGCCCCAGAATGCAGGGTTATGCAAGAGCTGTCAACAAACATACTTTAGTTTACACAAATTAAACAAATCATCTTAGATTGAGTCACTTGGCAGGTTTGGTTCAAATCAGTTGGCCAAGATAATATCAGTATGCAAATCAAAGAACTGGTCAACCTCTACGCATGACCACTAGCTGACCACATAGATTTCCAGTTAAGAAAGGTAATGGTTGCAGAAAATGTAAGACTGAAGGCTTTACTGGTCTCCTTGGATGAGGTAGCTTGTTATAGAAATGGATTACGTAATGGCTTATAAAATCAAATCAAAGCAATTTTAGCCACTCGGTTCTAAGCATCCAGTACTCTTCCAAGAGGCAGATCCATGTTGCGATATCACAGTTTTTCAACCTCTGCATGTCTCCTGCAGTTTCAGCAATCTAATTGTGAACTCAGTAAGAATAACATAACATGTGAAATATCACTATATAAAATGACGTTTGCTCTTTTATGTAATATCCCATTTTCATACTGTTCTGCAATGGATTCTAGTGCAACGCTGGCTCTTTTACATAAAAGTGAGTCAACACGAATGCTGTCTACTTTCCAAAGCGAGTGGCGTGGGGGGAAAACCCCCGACTCTAGCCAATGTGGAGGGTGGAGAACTTCCAAGTTTAAACACAGTTCTGGAACCGACAAGAGAAACTAAAGGGAATTTGCTTTGGAAGCACTCCCTACGTCCAGCTCTCTCCAGGCTTACGGGATGAATGCGTGTTTGCTGAGGCCTACTCAAAGGCCATTTTTCACAGCGCCGTCGTGCGAGACCGCATCCCTGTAATGGATTGAATGCGGGCGCGCCAGCGATGCCACGCAGAACCTTCCCCCCAGCGTCCGCCATCTGAGGGGGCTTAGGGGGAACTATTAAGCTCTCGTACGGGACGTGTGCAGCAAAGCGTCAGGAGAGGGAGTCGCGATTGCCGTCTGGCGCAAATGAAAAAAACGAGTAGATGAAAGAAGAAAAAAAACGTCCATCTTACTTCTATAAATTAGAGTTCGCTTTTTTCGCAGTCCTTGACGTTTTTTATTCATGGCCCGCTCACATAACAGCCCGGAGCAGAGCGGCGGAGACATATCTATCACCAGTGCCTCAGGTTGGCTTGACATCTCACCGGCCTTGTTTGGGGGCGCGTTATTGGGCCTTATTTACGGTGTTGTATGTTCAGTGGAAACATGGTATGGGTTCTCTGCAGTCGCAGACTCATTCCGGTTGATTGGTGGCACAGGACAGCCGTATGTCTTTGAGTTTAATGCTCTGAAAAGCTTCAGCCGTCTCCATGACGGCGTGTCCAGAAGACGCTCCTGCCTAAAGACACGTGTTTGTTCTGTATTGAATAAATGGGGCACTTCCGTCTTGTGGGTTTTTTCACAGCTTCGAGCTTCTCCATGACGGGGGGCCTGCGTTCTTATCGAGATCTCTGGTAAACAGGTTGTTAGACAGCAGGGGTCTGTCATGGGGGTGCTGGACGCCAGAGAGCTTCCCATGATGCACCACGCTGCGGTTCACCGCGGTTCACCTTTTCAGCCCCGTCTCCCAGTTAACTTTCTCTTCTGTTCCGTTTTCTCCGTCCTGCTCCGAAGCGCTCTTCTCCTGCATGCGATAAAGGATAAAACGCAAATAAAACACTGGAGCACTGCTCCCACTCGCTGATCCTGGAACAGCAGAGAAGCGTACGGGCTCTGACTTACTTTAATAAGATATACTTCCGTATATATTCATCCATAGATTTGTCCTTTTGGATTTTAGTCTTTTATGTGTTTCATGGTGTGCGAATACAGGATAAAAAATGAATTAATAAAGAAATAAAAAATGTATTTGCTTAGACCCCAATTACTGAACCGAATGCAAAATTTCTGACCGGCACTTGAGTCTGATTGAAGAACATTTTAATTTATTATGCAGTAAGCAAAGTGCAGGTGATTTATTTTGTAATCAACGTTCACTTTGTCTCCAAAATAAAGTCATTTGACGAGTTTCTACTTGTACGTCACCTTGATGAATGGAGAAAACACGGGCGACACGAGGACAAATAGGAAAGGTTTACTTTGCTCTTCATACCGTAAGGACAGCCTTGATCAGATTTATGATTGTAATTTTGTCAGGACATGCTTATGTTCTCCATTTACATACGGTTTATAGAGCCGTGAAGGCATTTGCATAATGCAAGCAGGGGCTGAAATGCTGACGAAGGCCGTGTGCCGCTCACCAAACTCACTTACGCGCCGAGAAAACACTGCCCCAATGGGGGGAGCGACCCGCTTAGTGTCAGCTAAAGCAAACCGGGAGAGCGTCTGTGTCAACTGAAGTGCACGCGGCCTTCAGCTAATTCAAAACCGCTAGCATAAATATTCACGCTCTGCGAGAGTCTGAGCACCAGTAGAATGGCCATTCGGCAAAAATTTTTTTTGATCCAACAGAAAGACGCTCATTAAGAAGTGGGTCTCGCGAGGCTGCGCGGCAGACTCTCAGATGCATCCAGAGGCAGCATCCTTCAAGTGGCACAAAGAGAGGGGTGGGGGGGGGGGGGGTAGTGCTTCCGAGATGCTG
>JAOVYW010069110.1:0-21047 GCA_025775045.1 Hiodon tergisus
GGTAATGTAATTTGCGAGTCACTTTAGCCGTCCCCTGTACTGCAGTAACGATCGTTATTGACTTCCTCGGACGGTGGTACATTCATGTTGCAAACAGTCCGTCTCATCCCAAAGATGCTCTATTGGGGACAGTGCAGGCTACTTAAACTCAACTCGCTGTCAAGTTCCTGGAAAAATTCTGAGACAATACGAGTTTTGTGACATGGCGTACTATCCTGCTGAAAGTATCCATGTGACAAAGGGTAAACTGTAGCCATGAAGGGATGCGCCTGGTTAGCAAAAATCTTCACTGACATGCATGCTGTGGCGTTGCTCAATTGCTCAATTGATATGAAGGGACCTGACATGTGCCAGGAAAACATTCCCCACACCAATATATCATCGCCATCAGCCTGTAACATTGACACCAGACAGGTTCGGTCCATAGACTCATTCGTTGGATGGGATTAGTTGAATGTTTTCTCACTCCTCAGTTACCCAGCGTTGGTGATCGCATGCTCACTGGAGTTACTTCTTGTTATTCGATGATAGGAGTAGAACCCGTCGTGGAGAAACAAAATGTACGTTCTGAGATAACGTTCTACTCAGCACAGCGCCATTATTTTCCTGTTTACGGCCCATCAATTAGCTTGCACGGTAATTGCCAAAAAACCTTTCTCAGCTGATTTCTCCCACTTTTTTGTTTATCAAACCCTACTTGTTAAACCATAGACACTGCGTGCATGAAAAGATCAGGAGGGCGACCATTTTTTGAAATTCTATAACTGATACTTAGGTCCTTTTGCCTATTCTAAAGTTCAATAAGTTCTGTCTGCTTTACATGGCCTGCCACGACCATGTGACTCACTCGCTGTAAAAGCGATCCATTTTCATGAACGGGGTGGTGTACCAACATTAATGGCAGTACCTCAGTGGCAACTGAGTGTGTATGAGTGTGTGTGTGTGTGTGTGTGTGTTTTTATATATATATATATATATATATATATATATATATATATATAGTTACCAAATGGACAAAAGCGGACATTGTTGCTACCGTACCTAACCTCAAGTTGGATGTTTGCGATGTCCTTGGTAGAATGCCTGGTATACCCTCAATGGAAATTAAATAATGCGAGTCCAGTAAGGTACATTGCCTGGAACTTGTGAAGGCCACAAAGCCACACATTTACATGGGGCAAAGTTTCTCTATCAGCAAAGTTTCCACAGAACTCTGATACTGGCAGTAAAACACTTGGAGCTGAAAACGACTCAGGGATATGATAGTGCTCCTTTTCATCTAAACCTGAGATGTAATTTTGGATTAGACCTTCCCCAGAGGAGGATCATGGGTAATTAGACTGTGCCTCACGATTATTTTTGAAAACTATTCCCTCTCCATTGGCTGAACTCCCAGCCACCAAAGTAAACACAACTCCCACAGGGGGGGGCATGCACATTCTTATTTACAACATTTCATTCAAAATACAGTATTCTTTCTGTTAAACCCTCATGGCACAGGTCCAAAAGAAAAATAAAAAAAATAAAAATGTAAATACACCCTCTAAAAATTCCAGCTTCACACCCCGCCCCCTACTCAGCAGTGAAATTAAATTCCATTTCATTTAAATCCCCTTTTCAGAAAATTTTAGTCAACGTCTGTAACAAAACCAATTTTTTTGTGACTAGTTTGTTGTCTTTTGGCTACACTAAAGTATCAGTGTAACATCAGTCATCTTAATTATACCAGTGTCTGTCTGTATTAAGTAGGATCGTGAACAGTCATTTGGATATGCAGTGTTCGCTGTAAATGACACTTTTCATTGCCGTACCGAAAGCCAGAACCACTTATGTATTACTAAAAACCTCTGTAATGCAATAAAGTTCACTGCTTTTTTACATCAGCAGGTTATTCTGGCGGGTAGAAACCTTGTAGCAACGCTATTGAGCATGCAATATAACAACTACTCCAGTTTCTCATTTCATGCTTAAATTTCTTTAACAAAAACAAGCATTGTGGGATTCACAATCCTCTTTAATATATATTCTAAATGAACTGTGCTGACTGGTTTTTCTGTTTCCATACAGTTCATATGGATACAATATCATAATTTGGTTATTATAATTATTATTTTACCTGACATTAAAACAAAGGAATATCTTGATGTTTTTGAGGAAAACCAATGAATTAATTAAAGAATAATTAAATAGAAACTGCCCTCAACATTTCGGTCAGAGGGTTCGCATCAAGATACAGCCTTGTACACAGGATGATGGACAGCGTAATGAGTATTTAAAGAAAACATTTTCTTCGGAGAGTAAAGCAAATAACGACAGGAAAGAATGTTCTCAGATTACTATGAGAGCCTACAACTCCAGAGCCAAAAAGACTTTGGCTATAAACACGATGGCCCACTTTAATGAAAAGGTCACAGATTTTAGTGTCATGGATTTACTAGCAGTAAAACTGTTCTGTTTTTGTTTTTAAACAGTCATTTAAATTTAAAAAGTAACATGCTGGACAAATGTTGTTATATAATTTATTGAAAGATTAAGCATTGAGTATTACAAAAATGTTTTTTGTTCATTTGGAAATCAGCTTTTCCAAATTGAAAGCAGCCTATAATAGTCAAAACAGTGGGTTTTTTTGGGTTTTTTTACAATTTTTTTTTTAAAAATATCCAATCCCATCAAAGTAACCATGTATATGCATTTAGATTCCCTCCAGTTACTAAAACCTAGCTTTTACCTCTGAGTTAATCTTATCAGTACCCATCTATTATTGTGTTTGCAGAGATGATGTCTGACTGAAGATAAATTGTAATTCAGAACTCACTACTGATCTGGTCGACTGATAAGTTCTGTCACTATAGAATGTCTACTACAATATTTATTATTGGGTTGGAACCCATAAGTTCACCCACCAACAATATAGAAAAATATCTGCAGACAACAGATTAAACTGATACAAATGCTCTTATTTTACATTTTTTCCCATGCTTATAGTGAATCATTTAAAACCCCCAAATTGCTAATGCATCAGCATACAATTAATCATTTTGGGGCACAAAATGAAAGCAAATGCAATCATTTGTTGTCTGGATAAAGGTTTACGTAGATTTGACATTGACGGACTAAACGAGTGGATTTAACGAGTGGGTGGAGTTATTTTTCTGCATGGCTTTACGAACAACATCATTCTCGTCATCTGTGAAAGAATAATTTATTTAAACAATCACTTCTGGAAAATAACTTCCTATAATGACTTAGGCAAATATGATAAGACATGAATGTTTGCTTTTATTTTGGTGAATAAATGGGAATCTGAAAGATGTACACTCCAACCACTCATCTTCATAATGTGGGTCTGTACTGAAGACACGCAATTTGATATCAATGACATATATCATTTACACTCAACCTGTATTATCGTGGCCCATGGATATTGTGGAAGGAATGGCTTTGAATTGAAAAGCGCCCATCACAGTCACCTTTTTATATCGTAGAAACATATCTGTGCATGCAATTGATACATGATCAGACAAACACAGCAGAGGATTATCAAGACTATTAGTCACTTATCTCTATCATTAGATCCCCTGTTATTTAAAGGGCACCAGTTGACAAATGCGATTCATCCTTGTGACCTGGTGGTTAAACTTTCCCCATTAACATTTTTGCGAGTTTCATGTTTTTAACATGGAAATCCTGTCTTTTGGGAGGCTAAGTTCAGAGGGTAAGGCGACAATAAAGGAACACTGTGGTAGTGAGCTCCAACAGTCGGTGAGCTCCAATAGTCTGTGAGCTCCATCAGTCCGTGGGCTCCAACAGTCTGTGAGCTCCAACAGTCAGTGAGCCCCATAAGTCAGTGAGCTCCAACAGTCAGTGAGCTCCAACATTTCATACCAGTTTTAGCACGTGGGAATTGCTTTGATCCATGATATCAGTACCCATCTATTATTGTGTTTGCAGAGATGATGTCTGACTGAAGATAAATTGTAATTCAGAACTCACTACTGATCTGGTCGACTGATATGTTTGTTCTCTAAAAATTAGTATAGCCTTTAATGATACTGGGTACGATTTATTTCCTATTCAGCTTTGTTAAATTATGTCAACTCTAGGCATGTAAAAACTCCAAAGTAAAAGTCACTTTTCCCTTTTAATTACTTTAATTTATTAATAGACCATATAATGGGAAAGTATATATATATATATATATTTAACTAAAACAATTGAAGGACAAAATTATTGAATGCCGAAAAGTAATCCAGTTACTTGTGGCCCTTTAATGCACGGTGTTTTAATGAATTTTACATGGATAGTTGTGTTTACTTAGAGTAAAATGTTGTTTGTATGAATTGTCAAAAATTGATTTAAATTATTAACATAATTTCAAGAAAAACCCTAAAACCAGAACGAAGGTAAACGATTGTGTGTGAAGGCCATTTTATGTATGTTAAAGTAGTTGATCACAAAAACAAGTATTTTAATTAGTAATTTTCAAATCTAAATATTTCTCACCCCATTCTTAGGTTACATTAATAAATTTAAGAGCTCAGAGAGGCAGCTGAAAAATTAGGCATCACGTGGAATGGATTCACTGTCTCCTCATTCATGCTGTGCTAACAACCTCTTGCCCAGCTCTGTACAATAATAAATGTCACTACAATCCATTGCAAGTGATTCCAGATCAAGTGGAAGAAGATAAGGGTACAGGGTACCTTGCTATAAAGACGTGCCATTGCATCCAGTTAGTTTAGTTCCAGTGTTCCAATGGCCAGACTGTTGAATTTATCCTTTATTTTAATTTCACTCCGACTAGCTTTTTTTCCATCTTTTACCAGTTTTAATGTTCACAAGCGATAATGTTTGTATTTCTCAACTAAGATCAATGCTTATAATAGTGGGGGAAGTTTTAAATTTTTAAGAACTCATAAATGTATTGCCCTGAAATGTAATGAATACTGAACAACCTGTAAAGTAGCACTGAATCCAAGATTAAACATGCATTGCTATTTTACTACATCAGGCCACAATACTTGCCATTACATTACATATTATCATCAAACTTTTCGACAGGACGAGTACAATTAGGTTGAATACCATGGATCATGCTGTGTGGATAAGATTTAGAGAAATGTAATAGATTTTTATGGGAATACTTTTCTTGTCTACTAAACCATTATTCAATATATTTACATGTTTGTCTCTATAAACCAGCATGTAGCTGGCATGTTTATGGTTAAAAAACATCCAAAGAAAATGTTTTGTTCTTTAACGACTCCACAGTATGAGGACTGCCCATAATATTTTTTTAGTACCATTCTCCTTTCATTTTAGTTGTTGTTGGTCATGTGAGCTAACATATATACATATGTGTTTTATAACAAAAAGTTGAAGTGTATATTCCTTAGTAGTTTGGATGTTGAAGAATTGAGCCCATCAATACATCGTAAACATAAAGTTGCACTTATTGAACAGACTTATTGAACATGTTTTTATTTTTATTTTGATCGAATCAAATCTTTGGCAACCCGGTAATGGCATTTTACATGAGAGTAAAAAAATTGCTTCTTTCTTATTATTGGAAGAAATAAGACTGGAAGAGAAAAGACTTTAAAAAAGGTTATTTTATTAAATTTGATTAGCGGGTAAGTTTTGATTTGGTCCCAGCCTAGGGTTAATCTTTAAAAAAAACAACAATTGTCTGTTCCCTAAACCCTGTGGGATATGCTTCAAACTATTTCAAACTTGTTAGATTAATTCCAGAACATCTCAACTCGAAACCCGTTTTTGTTAAATCCGCATCACTGGAACATACGTTTTATCTCAGCTTGAGAATATGTAACACGCTGATCCTTCAAGTAATGTGAGTCAAAAAAAAAAATGTTTAATTTATTTTCTTGGCAATATGAACGTTTTTGTTTTCTTAATAATATCCTTGTGAATATCATAATAAAGGGAAAAGACTGTAGCTCTTAGAAACTGATAAACATGCCCGAGACGCGACCATAACTTGCACAGTCCAAATTGTTTCATAATGGATGCATGACGGGTTAACCCCTTGTACGTGTTGCTGACTTCCTGGGTAAATACAGATTCGTACAGAGTAGGAAAGTCACTGGGTGAGAAGGGAGACTTTCTTGTCTCAGTTTTTTTGCTTCTTTCCTGAGAGGGCACAATAGAGGAAACTTTTTAGATTTAACTCAAGGTTAAAAATGACATGGTCTCCCATATAGTCTATAGATTTATTTATAACCACACATAAAGGCTTTGGAATGGAATTCCATTTTGAATAAATACAGAAAATTTTGTACCACCAGAAGATTATGTATTAATATGAAATAAAATGCTACAGATTAGGCAGCCATTAACAACATGGCTCAAATCCCTCATCTGGCAAAAATTTCCTCCAGATGTACAATGGAGTAAAAGATTAGTAGTAAAAAAGTACATTTGTAGAAAAACATGGATCTGTCGCAAAACTTAATTCTATAGACGTAAAACTTCCAAACCCAAAATGATCACACAAGTGCATTATTTTGAAACAGTGTAGCTTTGGGGGGGGGGGAACCCCCCAGATGGAATCGCTGTGTCAGTAAAGGTTCCCACCCGAGACTATGCCCTATTATCTAGATCTAACAAGGCTTCGATCCTGATCGTGTCAATGGTTAACTGTGACCAGTACAGCACAGATCTGGAGTGAACAGACATAACTTTGCCAGTGCTGGGGTAGGTGGGAATCCGATGGGTGTCCTAAAAAAAATACTATAAAAAATATTGTTTAATAGGTTGTATGTACCTGTGGGAGAATTAACCTCCCATGGGATCACCAGACACAGCAGATAAGGAGTTTTTCACCCTACTCTTAATCAAAATGAAAACAAATTTCTGAATCCCTGTACTGCACACTGTAGCATGATTGCATACACCTTAGTTAGCTTCTCCCCTCGTAGCCCCCAGGAGATTGCCTGCATTCCTTTTAAACCACGTACCCAGACCTAATTCACAATAAGTGCCAGGTGCGGGTGATAACGTAATCATACGATTAAGGACCGCATTCCCATCCCCTTTTGCACACCATTACCCTAAAGTACCTTTAAAAAGGAAAGGTATTTTTTTACTATAACCCAAATTTGATAGGAATAGCAAGGCTCAGATTTTGTAAACTCTTGCGCACAAGTGACCTGTAGCAATGGTGATGGTTAATCGCCACTTTGAAAGCCATAACCGCATTTGCTGCTGTTTTGATCAGTAGATCACAGCATCCTTGGGGAATGTATAATTTGGTTCCACGTGTTGGATCCAAAGGCAAATGCTTAAGTCAGTGTAGAATAATGCACGCCACATAATAATGCAGACCATCGCGCCACACCCTTCAAAAGCAGAACCTTCCAATAACGGTACCACGCAGAAAAGTTTCAGGTCCTTTTTTGTGAGTATGAAGTGTGTTAAGATCAATTCAAAACAAAAGGAAAAGTATGCAGGCTTACACAGAAAAACTGTGCAACATTTTTAAATGTTACTTTGGAGGCAATCGTTCATGTGCACACCGTCACAGTCATTTTTTCATGGCTCCTGCAGAAGCAGTTAAACTATGGCTGTAAACCCATGTTTACAGCAAGCACCGGTCACCACACTGCGGCCCATCATTTATACACCTCCATTTGGCCTTAACATTTGTCAAGTCGAAATAAGCCCATGAATCATTCAGAATTACGCGCTCCAGTTGCTTTGTAAACTCCTCCAGCGGCTGTTTCTAATAGGAAAAAAAGAACTACGTCAAGCATTGCTTTCCATTACAGGTCACACTTCATCACACGGATGATAAATAAAATTTACACTGCCGAATGTAAAGCATCTGTATTTCGCAGAGACAGGTATATATTTGTTTCTCTACTTGTTTTGGTAATTTGCCCTTCTTTACACAGTGGTAACATTTCCTTCCTTGTTGTTGGCCTTTTTTCAACATGTAATCCCAAGGGTTTATATTTATTTATTTATTTTTTTAACAAAATGAAGGTATCTTGTAAATTATAGCCCTACAAGGTCTTGTTTTTGATGGCTCGTCCACAATATGAAAAAAAAATTAAAATAAATAAATGTAACTTTTGACAAATTTCAAATAAATGAATGTTTTTTTTTTTTTTGCGGAGGGAGTTCATGGATATTATAAACTCTATGAGTCAGTGCCTCTCTTCAGCTTTTCAATTTGCATTTGATAACAAAAAAAACCCACAAACCACAAGAGTAGTTGTCCTTTGGAAATGCCGGCAAACCGCTTTCTGACGAAAGGCAGAGTCCAATTCCTAATTACACCCTGTCTAAGCCAGACATGTCTGAAGAGCAGTACTTTGTTTGGATGGAAACACTGTGTGTGCCTGTGCATGCATGAGAGTAGTACTGGCCAGTCTGGATAGTATCGTTAAATTTGAAAACCTCTATTTCCCCCACACAGGGTATTTGTTTATCCCTATCCCAATAAACCATTTCAAGAGCCAACAGTGCATTTTAATTTTCATCAAAAGCTTTAAAAAAATCATAATGATTAGTGATTATATAACAATTTACAGACATGAGACATCTCATAATATCCTAATGTGCATTTAAAAAAAGATAAATCGCACAGGGTTACAGTTTGGGTGTAGAACACATCAGCAAGCTGTATTTCTATGCATTTAGTAAATATGCTTCATTCATGAAGTCGGAACCCTTTCACATACATACATTTAAGTATTATCTGTATTCAGAAAATATTTGAAGGGTTTTTATTTTTATTTTATTTTTAGAGCTATGCTCTGCTCTGAACATACTGAAATGGTGCATTAAGCCATATAATTTTACAGCATTAAAAGCAGCACCCTACAATCTGGTCTATTTTTTAAAATCCTGAAAGCATTAAAAATTTATATATATATATAATGCCTGTAAACTCTGGAGTTATGGTCCATGTAACATGCATTCATGTTATGCAGGAGGTTAATGTTAACTTTAACGTTTCTTTTATTTTTTTAAATTAAAAACTTAAAAAATACTCAACTATTATAAAACTATTAAAACTGCAAATTAAGCTATAATGTTACAGACATGTTTCAACAATACTTTTCTATGAAATATTTTCATTTAAGGGGTGGAAGGAATGTGCCATTATTTCTTAAATTTTCTAATTGGAGAAGAAACAAGCTCATCCCTGTGGTTATGTATGATGGTTTCTGTCACTTGAAATGATGCTAAGCGACCAGTTTAACCGCAGGCTGCTTACATTGGTTAGAGACCCAAAAATGACGATAGTAAGATGTGTAGATTTCCTGTAATATTTAGGATTTGTGTGATTTTGAACAAGGGCAAACATCTATGTGGAATTTACTGCATCAGACAACCAGGGGTGTCGAAGTGGAGGGAAAAGTGGCACTGACTACCTAGGGGGGCCATCGAAAAGCTTGGAATGAAAATTTGTTTGCAATCTCTTCAAGGGGCCCAAAATTCTCAGCGGCGCCCCTGCAGACAACTTCCATTCTGGTACTGACATCTACCCTTCCAGGGCACTAAATAAAAATTTAATATCTGCTTTATTGTCTTTGACAGTTAGCTGGCGATGGAGATTAAACTGAGCATCATCGCAGCTGTGAAGGTTTGGTTGGTGGTGGGCGTTATCAGTGTTAATGGTTGAACGATCCACAATAAGGAGCTAAGATTAAGCCAAGAGTGGCTTTTTTCCCCATCTGGCTTTACACCTGATCACTTTTTAGCAACCAAAAGTAATCTTCAGTGGTTTCTAATGACACTTTGCTTTACTTACGAGACCCGAGAGTTTGTTCACATAGTTGTCTTTCTGTGCACCGTGGGGCTGAACTGGTTTTCAAGGGGATAAACTGGTTACAAAATGCAATATGCATCAAATGTGACTATAAGAAGCTGCCTACACAGATAGTGGAGGATGGGCTCCCCCATAAAGCCGTGTTCCTCTCAAGGTTACTTCCTGCCAGCCTAGGGAGTTTTCCTTGCCACTGTTACCAATGACATGTTTTTGGGGGGGGTCAGGCCTGTGACATATTGTATTGTTCTGTATGCAAAGCTTCTTTGTGACATGGAAACATGTGAAAAGCGCTTTATAAAAATAAATTGAATAGCAGACTACAGTGCGAGAAAATGCTAACTAGACTGTGCTGATGCTAGCGATCTGGTTATGCTACCAGTCTGAGCTAATGTTAGCGATCTGGTTATGTTAACCAGTCTGCGTTCAGCTTAGTGATCCCGTTATGATACCCAGTCAGTGCTCAGATTAGTGATCCAGAAAGACTAAAGCGGGAAACAGAGATAAAGCAGGGGAACACATATACGGAACTCAACTCATGTAGGTGCTTCAATAGGATCCAAACGGCTACTTCTCTGTGTTACGTCTCTTTGTCCATTTGCTCCTGGAGACATGTATTGTCAAGCCCAGTCCTGTCAAAAATGCTGGGGCTGCAGGTCCTGATCTACTTTCTGAAGCCAAGGCTAATGGTCCTGCGGTGACATGCAGGGCACCATCGGTGATGGCTGCCACTTTTATTTACCCGAGTGAAATAACAAGGACCTCAAAGAACTGTCAAAAAAATGGGAACCTCTTCACACAGTTTTGGCACAGGATCCCACATCACAAGACTGAGAGGGATGTATTGTGTGCATGTATGTAACAATGCTCTGCAAAAGTCTTAGGCAAATGTAAAAGGAAAGTAGTTTCTAAATATAAAAAAATACCATAAAGCTCAGTAAACAGCAAAAAAATAAAACACCAATAAAAAAAATAAAAATAAAAAACAGTGTTTGGTGTCACCAAACTTTACCTTTAAAACTGCATCAATTCTTTTGGGTACACTGTCGTGCAGTTTTTTTAAAGAATATCAGCAGGTAGATTGTTCCAAGTTCCACAGTTCTTCTACAGACTTTGGTTGTCTCGCTTGTTACTGTCTGTCCAGGAAAACCTAGACAGCCTTGTTGCGAGCAGAACAAGAGTTGTTCTTTCCGAAAATGAATGTTTGTAAATCAAAAATTTTCTACGAACAAACTTATGCAGAAAACAAAAAATAAACATTAAAGACAGCAACCACCCTCACGGTACCACTCAACTCCGCCCCACCTGCTGCTTCAGCTACAACTCATTGGGCTTTCCTCTTTCTGAACAGTACGCAGCACCCCATGTTTATGCTAACAGTATATGCTAGTAAACCATACTAGGCTGTGGCATTCAAACGTTGCTCAAATGGTATCCAGCTGTGCCAGGAAAAAAATTCCCCACACCATTATACCACCGCTGACCCCAGCCAGACCATTGACATCTGGTTCACACTCCTCGCAGTCCAGTGTTTGTGATCATGAGCCCACTGGAGCCAGTTTTTGTTTTTTTTAGGTAGGTGCTAGCAAACCAATGCACATGTAAGTAAATCAATGCCATCAAGGCGAAATATATGCTGATCAGACATTT
Organism: Hiodon tergisus; assembly: GCA_025775045.1. Taxonomy (NCBI): domain Eukaryota; kingdom Metazoa; phylum Chordata; class Actinopteri; order Hiodontiformes; family Hiodontidae; genus Hiodon; species Hiodon tergisus. The sequence continues at coordinate 11,447 of JAOVYW010069110.1, forward strand.
GCAAATCTCAGAACATTTTATTTTTCAGAGCCTAGGCAAAAGATACGCTAGGGAGATGCATAAGGAAAATTAAGCCCCTCATTGCATTAAGCAAAAAGGACATATTGCAATCCCTTTTTTCCACGCTCAATTTAGTGCAAAGCCACAGCCACTAGTAGCCTAGTTTAACCCAACTAGGATAGAAGGTTCTGACGCTCCTTATTAAGCATCCTCAAGAAAAGTTAATGGAATGGAACTCTGTATGTGTACGGATGCTTGTTTTAATGAAAAGGTGCTTCACATTGCTTCACTATATTAAAGTGATGTGAAAATAAGGATAAGGAGACCAGATACAGTGATCGGAGAGTTTATGATTGGATCTCTTGACAAGTCATTTACAAGGGTATATCAGCATTTGTCAAATTCTGAAAGAGACTTTAATGTACACTCTGACCTATGGGGTAATTTCAATATAGAACAGTATTTATTTAGTCTCCTTTTCGATTGTGTAGTTGAGTGACAAATTATTATCCTTTTCTTAATGGATACATTCACACAACTGTGAATAAATACTGGTGATAATTAATATTTAAAATGTTATCTTTTTCTGTTGCGGCCGCACAGGTTTTTCTTTAGTAAATAACAGCTTAAATACTCCAACATCTAAGAAGCACTAAATACGAATCCATTTATTAACTGCCTGCCTTCATTAACACCCCTGCCTCCAACCCCCCCCCAAAAAAATGATGCTTGTAACCCAGACGGATACTTGTAATATTAGGAAACCTAGGCATTTCTGGATTTTGTGTCAGTAATTTTTAATGACAGCATTGCTGAGGAGAGAAGTCCACAATTGATGGAATTCACTGTGGGTTGGTAGTAAACAGACATAAATCAATACAGAGGTCAGCTAAAAGCATTGCAAAACATAAGACTTTTTTAGGTGAAGTTTTAATGGATTTGTTAAAGTATTAAAAAGCGGTTGATAGAACACACCATACTTTTGAAGATTTAAAGGGACTGTTGAAAGCTTTTTGAATGGCAACGGATGCAATGAATTCCGTAAATAAATGATGACAGGAAACGGCACAGACTTCCACCTGGAATGAAAGATTTGATGCATGATGTCCCAGATATTGTTTTCACTCTGTCTTACCTGAGTGAGTCTCTGAAACTGCAGTTTAAAGTTTTTGTTCATGCTAACAATTTAAATTTTTTATTTTGGATTTGATGCATTCAATAATACATACAAAGCTACATATTTAAGAGCTGAAATTGAACATTCACTACATCTACCCGCACCCAGGACTGAATTCTGTATTCTGAATAAGACATGGAATATCAAGCATTCACCTCCCCGTGGATTTCCTCCGGGCCCTCCGGTTTCCTCCCACCGTCCAGAGACTTGCGGGTTAGGTTCATTGGCCATGCTAAATTGCCCTGTAGGAGTGTGTGTGTGTGTGTGTGTGTGTGTGTTGCCTAGCGATGGCCTGGCGACCCGTCCTGGGTGTGTCCCTGCTATGCAACCTATGCCTGACGGCTCCGGCGTCCCCGCGACCCTCACCAGGATAAGCGGTTTCGGAAATGGATGGATAGATCGATGGATATGCATTCACCCCCCTTTTAATGCAACAGGCATGATGGGTATTTCCTCGTGAAACAAACAAACCGAAATCTACAAAGCGAGGAAGCTTGCACATGCGCATAACGTCGGGTTGGGGTCCATGGTCATTCATGCATGGTCATTGGGTAGAAAACTGTTTTGTAAACGCGATCGTTATGATGCATACAGCAATGTCAGTGCCGGAAGTCAGCCTGAGCGCCGCCGGCACAAATAAAATCAATTGGAGGTTAACAGATTTGACACGAACTGGAATGACCCAAGCGACGGCTATTGTAGTTTTTAACTGCACAAATCACTACCATAATCTGATGTAAACCTGAATTAACCAGAGGACTTTATTCAGAGTTTCTTACATTGGCATTTGAGGGTGAATATTGGCAGAGATGTCCATTTTATGAAGCATGTGAATGGCATATTTTGAATATTATATATACTTTAATTAGGGTATTCCACTATATTATGTATGTATATAAATATAGTCATTATCAGAAAGAAAAACCCATTTATACAAAATTATGAAAACATGAAAGGAGGTCTAAACATGAAAGCTGAATGATGAATATGTTAATTATGGGTACACCTTTTAGTCCTCTCCCCAGTACATCCCTTATAACGGTTGCCTCAAGCATTCCGATCTACATTAACAACCACATTGATCATGCGTGCATGCTAAATCCCTCTGGCTACTAATATTTCAAAGGCACAAAAGAATATTAGAGCACATTTGAAAAGTACAACCTATTTACTCTTTAATAAACATTCGTTTCATTAATGCCTATATGATTAACACTACGAGGGCATTTATAAATTCCATGTTTAAGAAAGTATTATCATGGATATATATATATATATATATATATATATATATTTTATTATTAAACTGAGCTGTTGATTTAATTCACGTGAGACTGTGCAGTGGAAGGATCAGCACTCTAACCTGACCAATCATAACTATGGTGGCCTCAGCGTTCCCTGCACTTCCTAAATGAGTTGATTCACTAAGGGAGCTGTAGAAGACAAGCAAGAAATCAGATACCCTCAGATTATAATGGAGGTCTTCAATTAAAAGGGTACACAGCTTAGGTCGATCACATCCGAATAGCATTTTGCAGCCTCCTTAAAAAGTGTCACCACAGGGCAAACCAGGCAGCAGCCAACTCCCTGGCTCTGTTGTCTTGTGCACACACACGGAGGACGTGAGCTGAAGACCAGAGGTTCGACAGTTGATCTTTAAAAAAAAATGCTATCGTATCGATATTGTGTGTTCTGCCTCACAATATATAAAACATTTTTTTAAACTAAATAAATTTAAACAAGGTAGCTGCCTTGGAATTTCTCCATTGTATTTAACCCCCAGGCTAGTCATCTGTGCAGAGTCTTTACTTTCTTACTTTGACTACAAATGTTTAATTAGTCTGGAATCCTTCATCCTGTTTGTACTTAGTTGATTGGTTGAAAAAAAAGTATGCTATTTTGTTCCTCACACTTTTGTCTCCACACTGACACACTTTCATGATTAATTGCGCAGTATTAACCTAATTCAGCGTGAAAACCATTTTCTGCTTGCCGGGCAAATAGGATAACTTAATTCACCTATAGCAAAATGGCAGTGAATGGGATGAAGGAAAGGAGCAGACCTAGGAAATGACATGAATGAGAGAATGAGAGGAAGGACGTTTTATGTGAGAATTTTTTTTACTTCAAGCAATATCCAGCACAGGTTGAGCGATTTCATCACCTGCAGGCATTCCAGTTAAACCCGTTGCTCATATTTCTCTGATCAGAAACGTTTGGAAATGTCCGAGCCAGTGTGATCTTTAGCCAAAAAACTAGTGGCAGAATCCCACAGCTCTACCCTGTATGAATGCCTTTCTCAGTAAGACAACACCAAAGGACCAAAAAGGTTTCCTGCCTGCCCCGTAATGCACATTGAGTTGGCCACTATAAAATAACCTTTTCAAACCAGGGTGGCCATCAACCCATCATTTAATATAAATTTTGTCAATAAATTTGATGGTCAAATCCATCATCTAAATTAGCATTTACACTTAAATTTAACCAATTTAATGGTTCAAATACAAAAAAAAAAAAATCCACATTAATACATCAATAGCCTAATTACAACTGTCAGAGAAATAGAAAAGATTGTAAGTGAGATGACTAGGAGATAGTTCTCCTTTGAGAGGAAAAATATATATATATAATTACAAAAAGGCTGAGTATTTGTCAGTTTTCGAGATTCATACCCTTAAAGCACGCATCATCTGACAGCACTGCAAAAAGAGCCCACAGACCTCTCTTAGAGGAGGCTTTTGTGATGTGAAATTGATGTCATTTCAAAGGACAAACCCGGGAGCTGTTAGCGCTTGCTCCTTAGCCTCCAGGAGCGGCTTGCTAGTGGGAACAAAATATACCACCGCAGAACTTAATGGAGGCGGCGCGGGTATCTGGTAGCTGCTTTCTGACAATTATCTATAAGCCAGGGCTCTTCAGTACCCTTTGCAACCATCAGAGAGGGATTACAGGAGCCCGCCTGTCTTCGCTGTGGTGGGGGCTCTCACTAGCCCCTCCACTGTGAAAAGCATTTCCAGGCATGTTATCTCAGCATGCTGTGCAACAGTTGTTGGTCGACTGCTTTGGTCAGAAATTGCCCAAAGGGGAATGGAAGACCTTTTAAAATGTTATAGCCTTTTCCTGCGTAGATATTAGGTCATGCTCAAGACGGGCAGATGAATGAACATCTCTTCATTCGTAGCCCAGTTGGTTCAACTCTTCTCATTGAAGTTGTGCATTGGAAAAAGCATTCATACTTTTGCACAAGCTTCAGTTAAGTACGGTTCTGTATGGCTATGTTATGTAACAAACATTTTTATTTTCCTAGGACTTAAATACAGCAAATCTGAATGAAATATATGTCATATTACATTACATTGCAGTGAGATGCACATTAATTTTCCTGGGTTTAGTGCTGATGATATCATACCTAAATCAGACTTGGCATGATACTATTAGTGGGGAGCTTTTCCAGTTCTCTAGCAATGGCAGGTGGGACTCTGCCACTGAACGCACTGTCAGCGGACTGCCTTTGAGAAGAACGCAACATTTTTATCACATTATTTTTTTCCATCTCAAAACTAACAGAGCCCACCCAAAAAAGAAATCCCATCACACGTCCCCAAGGGAACCAACCCACCTCTAATTGAGCAGAACTGCCGCTCACTCAAGAGCCACTGATTGCAACTGTGTAACCAGCAATGCCTCATTGGGACAGAGCATAATCAGAGGCTGCTTAATTGTGGGAGAGGTGGTGCCTCTCGTTAATCAAAACACACCTCCTCGCTTTGATTAGCCTGCTAAAGGGTTCCACTGTGAGCAGACCTTGATGGAAAGGTCAAACAGAATAACAAGTTGGAGAACATTTTTGAAGTAGTTATCCAATACAATGCTGGGGCAAATGGGAGGAAGGCAAGGCCCCAAGTTTTACTGAAGCCGAGGCACCCCTTTCAGCCACAGTGGAAGACATGTCCCTGACAGAGACGACGACAAAGACTGTTCTCTTCTTCATGTCCTGCGTTACTTACCAGCATGGTAGGTCATTGCTCCTGCTGAAGACAAGTGACAGTGTCTGTGCTCTGACTTCTCCCCCCGAAGGGCTTTCCCTGTCTCTTTGTTCCATTAACACATCACTATAGCAACATGAAAGGTAAGACGCTGCCCGCCAGCACGCTGACAGTAATGGGCATGGATGGCAAAGAATTTCTGAGCGAAGAGCGCCTATGCAGAAAATAAATAAGCGTTGTGCATGATATGATATCAACGGGGGTGTCGCTCGTATATGAGTCCGGCCGAGAATAGCCGTGTTGGTTTCCATCAATTTCACAAACAAAGATATTTCAATATACGTAGAGGAGCAATGTAATAATTGTGAAGGTTTTTTTCTTTTTTTTTCTTGCAATTTATATTGAATTTCCCATCCTAAAAATATGTTTATTGCCAGGATGAGTAATTCAGAAAAATGTATGACAGCACAGAAATTGACATTTGGCTCATTTTAAAAACTTAAAAATAAAAAAAATCTTAGAAGAAGAAGAAGTTTGACCTACATTGTAACAGTACTGAGAAATATTAAAATGCAGACAAATTATACTTTTCAGAGACGATATGATAGTTAACCAATAAGTTGTTAAATCCCATTTAAGAAACAACTCTGTTTTAAAAACCTGAACATGAATCGTCTCTACACCTGCACACATTAGTCAGGCAGGGGACCCGCTCTCACATGCACCAGAAAGGCCTATTGAACAGGAATCCAAAGAGGTCCCGTATAGAACAGGGAAGCTCCTGTAGTCAGCATTCAGAGCCCTGTCCCAACTGCAGCCCTTGTAGCGTCATTTAATCCATTTAAATGACTTCAGGTGCTCACGGCCCCTCGGCTGGGACTAGCTCTTTGCATGGTTAGCCTTGCTGAAACATTTTTTAACCCATGTTTATGTTTGACCAGGAATGACAGAAGCTCCTGGAGTAAAAACAGTCCATCTCAGAAGGCAAGGGTGTGCATGTATGTGACCTCTGAGAGGTGCAGAAGCTGGTAGGGCACATTTACAGTACAGTGCATGGTCCTCACATACATTATTGCCCGCGCATGTGGCCCTGCGCTGTACTGGATAAATGAAGCCTAGTGTTTTCCTACATCGTCACTGAAAGAGTGTTCCAAGTCACTCACTCACTCACTCACTTAAATTTCCTCTTTTTTTCACTTCGGAGCTGTGAAGCGGGCTGTGTGAAATTTTTTTTAAAGTACTGATCGCTTTCTCCTTCGTGGTTCAGGAGCGTGGATTTATCCCTGACAGTGGCCTTGGAACACATGAAGCGGGGAGAGTTCACCGGTGGTATCAAACCTGGTTTCATTCATAGCAGCTTAGGTTCTTCAAACCATTTATACACTTTTGCCCATCTGCAGCCAGTGCGGACACTCTGCCCAGGGTATCAGCTTCTGCAGTGCTTGCGAGACATCTGTGTCACAGCCGTAGGCCTCCAGTCATTATTTCATGTAGGCGATGATTTGGAAATCTGCGCGGAGCATCGTTCTTATCAGATTCGAATTTGCCAAAACATTGCTGGGGCTGCACTGGGAGATTTTCGGACTCTTCGCTGGAAAATCTGCAGGTCTGAACGGCATGCCTGTAAACCCCCAAAGCCCCAGAGGCTTGCAATAAAACTAATAAAGGTCTTTTCAAGAAATCCTCCCTCCTCCAAGCGCCAGGCCTCCACCGAGGGCCGGGCCCTGGCTAACACACAAACGGCATGCACGGAATCACATAACAAAACTGTGGATTCCAACAATGAACCAATTAGGATTCATAAAGGCCTGTTGTTGTTGTTATGAGAGAGGCCATTTCAGTGTTTAGACTGGCACCCTAGGTGCCTGAAAGGTTAGCTCTGACCGTGAAAGGCTACAAAAGCCCTAGTGTCAACTGGTGAGGTAGCCCCTAAGCCGAGGCCTTTTACAAGTCGGTGCTGTTCGGTTTAGTAGGAAGCTCCAGAGCTCACTGCCATTGAGAACTTCTGGACAGACGGAAGGGAGGGGGGCGTATTCCTGTTGCTTGTTGAGTGATGACAGCTCATAATGTGTATCAATCGTTAGGCAAGAACAGAAAAGAAAAGATTTCATCTGATGGCGAGACTTTTCAAGTTTCAAGTGAAGAATGCACATATCTAACGGAAAAAAAAGATTGGCAAATCCTGCGATTTAGTTGAAATTGCACTATTTGAAGAAAATGGTAAATGGTTAGCAAAAATAAACAACACATACAAAAAAAGACTGAGTAAATTGCCTGCTCCCCTTGGTTTTGAGCAGATCTGCTGAACGCTGCAATCAGCAGGCCCTTGTTAAGTCTTGTTAAGAGACAATCAGTCCTCTTATTCCAAACAACAAAATTGATTGTTACTTCTCTTGGCAGCCACGTAATTATCCTTCAACCTCACCTTTATCGGGGGTAAATACAATTAACTTAATGTAAAAATTTTGATATTTAGGTATCTTGTGTTTTTGAAAGCGATTGCAAGTATTTTCATACACAAATCGCTTCTATAGCCCTTCTCTTGTAGCCCACATGGAGATACATTATTTAAATTTCCAACAATAAAGGATGGAATATAAATGCATAACTGCTGGTAGTAGTTAAATGCTAAATGTGCAATGCATACATGATTTCTAAAGATCCCGAAAGAAAGTGTTACAGTGCTTCCATGTTTTCACTGGGAATCAAAGCCTAACGTTCCCAGCTTTCAGAAGCAGAACGGGGATTCACCGAACAGAGCAAACCCAATTAAGCATTCATCGTGGGTCTTCTTCCTGTGTGTGACCTCACTTGATTAACCTGCAGTAAGTTTCAGTATAAACAGTTAAAGTCTAACAGGGAAACTAAAATAGTGCTGCTGTTTAATGATGTGTATATTTAGGTGTATATTTAGTAGTGGTAATAAAAAGTTGCACAGTTCTGACGCCAGCAGGAAAAAAAATCCACGTTTAGCAATCTATTATTATTATTATTATTATTATTATTATTATTATTATTATTATTATTTATTGGCTGAAAATAAGGTTTAAATCTTCAAAGACGCAAGACAATTTAATCTGCAAAAAAAGAACAGTTTTGAGGCATGTACCCACAATATTGATGGAAACTGAGGAGGATGGAAGCATGTTAAACCCCTAAATCAATGCAGCACATGTAATGGTTTGCAGAAGGCATGGAGTGTAATCAGGCAGGAAAGATAGAGCTGTCAAACAAATTGACAAGAAACCATAGAGATCTGAACTACATGGGATTTGCTACAAGTGACATTTATTTGTGACAACACAATTTTACAATAACAAGCTTACAACATCTTAAGGGAAATTGGTGAGGCGGGCCAATAGTGAATAGCCTTCAGTAAGATAAACAGAGGGTTGTGGTGTTATATGAACACACAAAACAGTGGGCTGAGTGCATGGATTGACTTGGCATGAAAGTGCTAGGTTTTTGATTGTCCAGTAATCATTGCCCCAGATATTATTATGTAATAATTATTCTCAAGACACATACTATGGAGATCACATCCATAATGCATAGAACATCAGCCATTCCTTGGAATTACACTGGAATTATAAACTAAAAGTTCCGTATGAAATACCTATGAAAATGTTATTTTGACACACACATAAACAGAAGCTGGATGGAAAATTAAAAGTTCCAACCATAATTTATGATTGTTATTTTTTTTTGTGGACAAAGTAATTAAGCAGACCATGTAACTATATTGTAATTTTTCAGATTTACTCTAACATAGCCTCAAATACACCCATCTGTTACAAGAATAAGGCAAACCCTGGAATTTTATCCTATTCTAAATTACACAGTATCGAGTTTATTCATTGTATAAAATACCCCAGCTAGATTTCTTCCCTCGCAGACCCCAAGGTTATTGTTGAAAGTCTTTTTCTTTTCTTTTGTGTCGATATGTGCAACCCTAAATATACAGCAACACAATCTCTTCGGTCTCCATGCAAACCGCTGAGGTTTTCAGAAATACAGAAAACCCTAATTTACACTCATACACAGGATTTCAGAAAGAAAAACAGCAAAGAAATGAGGCCTATATAATTCAAGCACAAGCACAAGTTAACTGTGACCGTAAATGAGATGGTGAAGTTACAGATGTGGGTTTCGCACAGCTTCGTGTTTCATGCATCATTCATTTTCTGCAGTCTTTAGTGCAGATTTTTTGATGGAACACAAAACTACGAATACTAAGTTTTATAAGGAAACAGCAAAAAAAATTTATAAAAAAGATTAATCCAAAATACAGCTAACTTATCAGCAACCACAGCCAGCTTCACTAACACTAAATAGCAGAGGCCCTGAAAACGTCTATCATTAACAAATGCCCTATATTTCAACCATTTAATAATTACACTAGACTACTTGTTCGATACAGTATTTTTATTAAATATAC
>JAOVYW010069121.1:0-21044 GCA_025775045.1 Hiodon tergisus
TATATATAGGGAATTGTTTTTTTCACTGAACCAGGACCCATAATAATTATTTATTTTAGTGTTGTGCAATTTACACAATAAAGCCATTTAAAACATCCTGTGTACCTAATTGAAGGAAATGAACGTCTCAAAAATGTCAAATCGTTCCTGTCAGTGACCTATTCACAGTCCAGGAAGTTAGTGAACCTCAGACACAAAAACTGGGGAACATTAGTGAATGGTAAGCTTCTTCCCCAGGCAGAGAAATGTGGCATGAAATAAGCTCTTTCTTTTCATTACCTCACCTCGGTGCAAATAAGTTGGGGGAAAGGCCCTCATTCTGACAGAATGTCTCACAGTTGCCCTGACAGAATTGAGATGCACATGGAAGGAAGAAGAAAAAAACAGACAAGTTCTCTATTGACTCTGTGGATAATCTTGACTCCACAGAAAATCCTTAAGCATCTGGCCACAAACCTTTCGCTTGAATGCACATGCATACAATATCTCACTCTGGCCCTGAGGCCATTTCCCCCATTTTTTCCAGCTCTCCTGTGAGTTTTAAAGCCAATCGGTCTGGAAAAGGCAGGATTTTGTTGGTCGGAAAGGTAACGTGCCAAAATCAACACAGCTCCTTCCTATGGGAGCGTTGCAGCAAATTGGTCCTCAGAAAGAGACAGTTTGGTTTATGTTTTAAAGGCCCACATGAACCCCCAGGCTCCAAGGTTAGCCTGTGAAACCAGAGAAGGCAGCAGCAATTTGGTTTAAATACACAAACCTGCTTCTGAATGGTATTAAAATTGAATGAGCTCTGATTGATTGATTTCCTGTGTAAACAAGTAGCCCATTAAAAAGATGTTTTAGATGTGTAAAGCTGTTAAGCTATATTAGTGGTTTCCCTCTAGCTGGTATAGAAGTTAGGAAATAATAGAGAAAACCATATAATGCAGAATACATCAAATTGTTGGTGCCTTAATTTGAACCAACATGGCTTCCTTCAGAAAATCATTTTAGGAGAGCTAATACTTTTTAGAATATGATTTTGTTTGGAAACTTACATCAGTAATTGGGGACTGGATTTAGACAGTCACACATAGCTCCATGTTGAGCTGGTGCTGAAAGTGCCATTCAGCTGTCATAGTGGAAATTCTCTACTCTCCGAACATTAGTGCCCCCACAACCATGAAGAACCAGGAGAAGTAAACAACCATCCTGGCTTTTGCCACTCAACAATCAGACTCCCATCTACTAAATAAAGTGTTCCCCCATTTCTCTATTAGCATACAACAGACAATTTAAGCACCTTATCTGCCCAATACAGGAAGAGTCTGCTTTTGTTACATATCCTTATATGGAATAATAACCAGGGACCATTGAAGAATATGCTGAAAATGAACAGAAGTCTAATGTTCTGGATTATTAACCGTTCCATCCTCTGACTGTTCATTAGATTTTCTCTTTTTTTAGGGTTATAAATGGTTCTGGAACAGGTTGTTTAATAAGGGCAGGAGAAAAACTGCAACACCACTTTACAACACAATGCAGACCATGGTACTCTAAACAGAGACAAATATCTGCTATATGCAATACTGCTTGTGTGTGTTGTATGAATCTCATGTATCTTAAATGCAGTAACAGTTCGCTCCACTGTTCGAACCACATGAAACAATTAGAGGTGTGTTGATTAGCAAGATGGGAACATCAGAGAGGCGGGGTTTAAAAGAACCTGAGTGCATATCAAATTCATTTTATCAAACTCTCCTGATCAAACAAAACTGACCAGAGCATGACACCTTGTTTGAAGTTTGACGTTTGATCAGGCTCTGTTTGATGCTTGGGCAAAAAGGTACCACCTTACTTTTTCTCAACTTGTGGCAGGCTGTTTGAAGTGTCTGGCCAATAAGCAAGCAGATAGCAGGTCATGTGATGGCATTCTGCATTTTCTGGAGTACAACAATACAAAAATAGAGAGTGAATGCCGTTCACAATTAAAACACATGGCATCACATTTGACATAAATGTTATATAACTTTAGTACAACATAATACATATTCCTAATGCACCTACATATACAAACTTCATTTGTTTTACACATCATTTATTAATATTGTACGGACCTCATTTTGTGCATGGGGGAATTGTCTTGCTGAAAAAGGAATGGGTTTCCCTAATCTGTTGCCACAAATTTGGAAGCACAGAATCACCTAGAATTTCATTGTATGTTGTAGCATTAATATTTACCTTGACTGGAACTAAGGGGCCCAGCCCCTACCTTTAAAAACAGCCCTAGACCAGAACGCCTCTACCAAACTTTGCAGTCGGCACTATGCATTCAGGCAGGTAGCATTCTCTTGGCATCCACCAAACCCAGATTAATTTTTTGGACTGCCAGATGGTCACTCCAGAGAACGTGTTCCCAATTTCCAATGGCGAAATGCTTTACACCACTCCAGCTTGGCATTGTAAAATGTGATCATAAGGTTATGTACATTCTTCTTCTGATGTCACTTACAGGGCAGTTTGGAACTTGGTAGTGAGTGCTGCAATATACAGTATATACACTATATGGACAAAACTATTGGGCCGCACCTCTTAATCATTGAATTCAGCTGTTTCATTCAGTCCATGCAGTCTGCCTTAGAAACATTTGAGAAAGAATGGGTCGTTCTAAAAACTCACTGAATTTGAGCGTGTTACTGTCAGTTCGTGAAATTCTTCCCTCCTAGATATTCCACGCTCAACTGTAAGTGGTATTATTGCAAAGTGCAAGAGTTTAAGAACCACAGCAACTCAGCCACAAAGTGGCAGACCACGTAAAGTTACAGAGTGGGGTCGCTGAGTGCTGAGGCGCATAGTGCGTAAAAGTCACCAACGCTCTGCTGACTCAATAACTGTTCTGTGGAGTGACGAATCATGCTTCTCCATCTGGCAGTCTGATGGACGAGTCTGCATTTGTCGAATGCCAGGAGAACGTTTCCTGCTTGTCTGCATTGTGCCAACTGTAAAGTTTGCTGGAAAAGGGATAATGCTATGGGGCTGTTTTTCTGAGGTTGGCCTAGGCCCCTTAGTTCCACTGAAGAGAAATTTTAAAGTTTACCAAGACATTTCGGAAAATTCAATGCTTCCAACTTTGCGGAAACAGTTTGGGGAAGGCCCTTTTCTGTTCCAGCATGACTGTGCCCCAGTGGACAAAGCAAGATCCATGAAGGCATGGTTGGATGAGTTTGGTGTGGAAGAACTTGACTGGCCCGCACAGAGCCCTGACCTCAACCCTATTGAAAAACCTTTGGGATGAACTAGAACGGAGATTGCGAGCCAGGCCCTCTTGTCCAAAATCACAAATGCTCTTCTGGAAGAATGGGCAAAAATTCCAACAGACACACTACTAAATCTTGTAGAAAGCCTTCCCAGAAGAGTGTAAGATGTTAAAGCTGCAAAGGGGGGACCAACTTGGTATTAATGCCTATAGAATGGGATGTCATATCAGTAGGTGTAATTTGTAGCTGTCCCAATACTTTTGTCCATATAGTGTATATAGCAAATAAGCTACATTTAAGCTAATTCAAGTTTAAGATATAAGTATTTGCTCATTGTTACTGAGGATCATCAAAAATGGTTAAACTTACTTACAGATCCACATTTAAAGGTAAGCATAAAACATCCTGAGGGATCAATGTATGCGGGAAAAAAACTGACTTTTTAAGTTCAGTCAACAGTAAACTCCAAACGTCAACTCAGTTCAAATATTACGTATATAGTTCTTTCTTTAAAAAAATAAAAATTCCCCTGCAGTATGGTAGCTTTTATCAGACCAAATATACTAGATGGGGTCTGCAACAAAGGGCTATTGAGGCATTCCTGTGTTTTTAAGGGTCTCTTCTCTTCTACTATTCATTTAGAGAATCATATGCATTTGCTCGTACATAAAATAACTGAGTATACGTTGAAGGTTGTGGCTTTTTTTCATTGTTACAGAGGTTTTCTGACTGAGGCATCTGTGTTCTTCCTGGTTTTAATGTTATTATGCACTGGTCTTAACTTTGCTGTGGTCACATATAAGAGTGAGAGCCAAATAAATGAATCAATAAGTAAATAACAATGCTGGCTCGGTTTATTTGAATTTCCCCCCAAAAGGGACAGACTGAGTCTGGAACGTACCAGGCCCCTGTTCGAAATGCTGACAACGCACCGACACACTAACAAAATTATCTCCAAAAGCTAATTTCTATCTTTTGGTTTATGGACAATTGATAACAACTTTTACGGGAAGATGCAAGTGAGCGTTGAATGTAAAAATAAAATGAAAAACACCATTCTGCGTAATTGGATTGCAATTGGAATCCTTGCCTGATCCTATCGTCTACACACAGAGAACAGGAGGGCCAGGGGGCCAACATGGAATACTGGCTCAGCCGAAGGCAGGGTTTTATTTTTTGGCCATGCCGAATGGAAATTGCTGTCCAGAGGGGCTGTGGAATCCCACCACAGAAGAAGACAGAAAAGTCCAGAAATTACCTTGAAGCTGAACTGTTCACAAATTTACTTCAAATTTCTGAGTGGCATCCGGGAAACATTTTGAGTTTTCTTTCAATTTTTGGCCTCATTTCATTCGTGATTCTTGTATTTTTTGCATATGTATTGTGTAAAGTATATTGAATGACAAAGGGAGTCTTAGCAATATTTACTATTTACCAGCCTTTTATGCATCAGAGGACAGACATGTATTTGTATAAATGCAAATGGTTTCTGGACCAGAGCTGCGGTACTGGGCTGTACTTGATTGCATTATCAATTTGTTTTCAAAACCTCTGTTTGCCCTTTAAGTTGTGGTTGCACATTTTAGCGGGAATAATATTTAACTTGAGAAATTTTCCCCACTTCCCCTCAGATCCCTCCTTTCCTAGTTTCTTTTCCTAGCTTCAAAGAGCAGGTATTCCACAGGGCCCCAGGGGGCCCATGATTGAAAGTTCCGAAGGATGGACCAAGTGCCAAATCCTATAAAGAATGTAACAGAAGATACATACATTATTCAGATTACATTTTTAATGCTTAAGATACGCCCACACCAGAAAAAGAGTAGTTCTTTAAAGATTTTACAGTCTTACTTTAACAAAATACACAAATTCCATGCAAAAAAAATTGAATTATCTTATATAAAGATTAAAATCTAAAAAAAGACAGAGACCAGACACAGGTGTATATTGTAGCATGTATAACTATTAAGGCTGAGTTGCACCATGTTGATTGGGTGTGACGACTTCAAATATTCCAAAATCTTACCGTAGAAGAAATGCACGATTTGCTTTCCACTGGGAGGTTTCCAGATGTAAAAGCGTTGAGCGATTAGCGTAGCACAGACATTAAGAGTAGAGGAAAACTTGGACGCAAACAAATTCATGAACTCGCTCCCCGTAGGGCTGAGCTCTCCAGCTCTGCAATCTTTCCTTCACGCGTCTGCAAAATTAGTTGTCACTGCACTGCAGATGCCTGGCCTGCATCAGCAAAGTCGACTGATGGCAGAAGATCATTCCAGCGTGATAGAGTTCTGCTCTTTTAGATGGGGGGGATAAACTTGCGTGACATTTTTGACAAATTGGTATTGTCGATCACAGTATGGAGGCATTTCGATTACATCTCAATAAGCTGCACTTCATGTCCAGCATATGAGTGCTTGAGAACCTTTATTTTGTTGATGTGCCCTTAACCCACACAATAGCTCATTGATTTGCTTGAGTACTTACGGTTTCTTTGTGTGTCGATGGGCAGATTCCTGTGGTGTAAAGTAAACTTATTGTCAGGCCTAATAGGCCAGAATCTTACAGTCAGATAAGGATCCCTAAATGATGGAAGGCTCTTCCTGCTACTTCCCTCCACATCCAGCAGGCAAGCAGATTGAATTTATAGCTGCTGTCAAACTTTCTTACAGTCCTCAAAGGAAGAGCAACAATTTTTTTTTTCTATTATCCTTCCCGGGAGATTTTGAAATCTGCTTTTTCATTAGCAGCTGGTGTGGCCTACGGTACTGCCGTGAAATGGCGTATGGTTTCTCCTCTTAGACACACCATTCAATTCTCCAGTTCTGCCTTCTTCATTTTTTTTCTTCCAGTGGTGGTCTCGTTTTAGCCTAACACATAATATTATTCAAATTTTCTTAATCCTTCTCACCTACCTGCATGTGTAAAGTAGCAGTTTTCCATTAGACACATACGATGCCCATTTCCTGAAGCAGAACATAAACGCAAATGCACCTGCACTGAATTAAATATTGTTGCATTTTTAAACGCATTTCAATGTCATATATACATAATGATAATATTTTGTTTATACCTCTAATATGCCTTGTACCATACATTTGAAAGCCCTGTAACTAGGCTATTATGCTAGTGTGCTTCATGTATTACTGGAACTGAATGAATGTCCTCAGAGTGAAGACCCTATAAACAAGGAGATGTAAATACAATTAAATAAATACAACCTTTAATAATGAAACTAACCATTGGGTCTGTTGGTCTAGTCGAGAGTGCCTTCATTTTATGAAAGGTGAGCCATTGTTTTTCACACTGGAAAGCTCGTGACTGTAAGGTTAATGATGGTCCACGTTGGACTTCATCCAGCAGATGAATTTGTAAGCCTTAGCTTCAGGATTGTACATTGAGCCGCTCGGTTACAGTGCCCTTATTTCAATGCCACTGAAGTTATCCCAGGGTATAGTGGATTACAGTTGGCTCAAATTTGTCAAAGAAGGGGCTCAGTTTAATTCTTGTCCCTGTAGGTCACAAAAAGGGGAAAAATCACTATGTTTATTCTACAATAATGAAATGATTTTCATTTGCATTACTGTCACAGTAGGATAATATCCTCAGGTTAAGATCCCAGGAGGGGTTGCTGCCGTGCCCCCGAGCCAGGTACTTAACCTGCATTTCTTCTGTACATTCCCAGCTGTATAAATTCTAAGCTTTGTAACCCCCTCTGGGACATAGTGAATTATATGCAAATATACATGAGTGAAAATAAGGTAAATTCAAATATTACATTTACTAACTGCACACATGCATTGAACAGCATGATAAATAATACATATATAAAAGTGTGCCATGCATACCAGGGACACACCCACATGCCACCTCAGACAGCTAGGCAGCCTGACACCCACATCCAAGGACCTAATTGACATACCCGAGTATGTATTGGTCAATTTTAATTAAAACATAGAGAGCAAGAGCAGTGTGTATATATATATATATATATATATATATATATATATATGGACCGTACATCCTATATGAAGTATATGAGTATATATGAGGGCCTACACACAAATACTGTTATATACAGTGAAGATTCAAGAGAAGAGAAGTGGAGAAGTCTGGTAAGAAATATCTGCCTAATTTAAAACTCGTATTTTCATTAAAGGTTTTATATCAACCGGGATATTTATCAATTATCTCTCAACTGAAATATTTTATGTTGTTGTCACTATGTCTGCCGCAATTATTTCTCACACAACATTTAACAGTTCAATGGACCAGGAACTTTTTTATAATCCAATACAAATCAATATTTTTACCACGTTTATATGAAAAAGTTCTCTGACACCCTCAATCTGGTAGAGTATAATAAAAGTGTTATACCCTATAAATATAAGATAAATAAGAAACCCATAAATGGATATACAAGTACAAACACCTTTACCAAGTTAAAAGATGTTTCTCGTGGATACAACATTAAGCTACATTGCAAAATACTCACCAAAATAAAGTTGTAAGGTTTTTAAGTGTATGATATGGATAAGCTGGCTGCTACCACTTTAAACAGACAAAGATAGGGTCTTTTTATAAAGTATGCTAATAAGTCTACCTATTAAATATCTGTAGACAGCAGATATTTTATTAAAAGAACCACCTCAACTTTAAAAGTGCTGATATAGTTAACACTGGCTGTGAATGCAAATGGTATCTAAAGCATTCAGGTGGCATTTGGTGTGTTTCTGCTGCCTTAATCTCTAAATGTGGAGACACTGCCGGGAATTAACTTTTCAGGGACTCTCTGCACTAATCTGCCAGCTTCCAGCTAAGTATTTGAATTGTGTTCCTAAATTTCCAGCTGCATACATTTTATTTCTGTTTTAGCTTTTGTTTAAAAAAATAAATAAATAAAGGAGCATTGTAGCTCAAGATTATTTGCAATTCTGAAATATATATTATTTTTTTGCCAATATAAGAATACTCCAAAAGTTTTTAAGTAGCCCACTAGTAATCTTGGTTAATGGAGAACTGGAATGTCAATTGTGAAGATGTCTTCTGCTTTTTTGGGGGTATTACAGGTCATGTATTGATATTTTCCTTCTCAAATTCAGCAGTTTTCCCAATTAGACCCTGTGACAAGGGACCTTCCACAGAGCACTTGTTTAGCAACCCTTCAGATGGTGTGCTGCCCAGAAACCTTGAGAAAATGTTTGTGGGAAGGTTAATGAATTTAGATCAGTGTTTACCGCAAATACAGCTCTGCCAGTGCCAGGAGTTGCCTTGAAGTCTGCAGCTTGGGGTCAAAGTTTGTATGTCTGAGACACAATGCAGCTGATTAGGATTGCAAACATCACCCTACACAAGCCTTTGAATTTGAGGAAGAAATATCTATACTTTTTATATTTCTCACAAAGGAAATAAATGCATGGTTTGGAATGTAGAATGATCAGTAGTGTAAAATTGTATGTAAATAAATTTTTTCCCATTGAGTAATGTTTTGCTTTTTAAAACTGCCTGGGACTTCAGTGTGAGAGCTGTTTTATTCAAATCACTAACATTAATGGGTAGTGGACCACAGCCCAGATTTGGAAGCAGGCTCTATTTGAACCCAAGGCCTTTTATCCCACCATTATGAGTGCTGTTATGCCTGCTCTTCTTTATTTTTAATCGTTTTATTCCTTGCTTTTTTCCATGTACATGAGTTTTACTACACAGATACAGATGAAACAGATATCACCATCAGCTAATGTTCCTAAACAGAATTCAACTAAGCCAGCAGTCTACATGGTTACCTCTGCGGCTGAGTTTTCAGTATTTCAAAATTCATTCAGACATTCGGAATTCTCTCCAAAATAAGGAAAATAAACTATTCAAGAAAAAAAACAGATATTACCTATCCGCTATATGCACTGCTAGACCCCACACAGTAAAAATTTGCTATTGTGGTCAAATTTGCTTCATACTGAATATTGACCCTTCAATATCAACAATGAATAATCCTTTATTTCATCCAGAAATGGTGCATGAACATAATCAATACACTGACTGACAGTCTTAATCTTACAGGCGTGCAGTTCACCCTAAATTATCGGAAACATTGGGTATGTGGAGCATAACACAATTATTGAATTTGCTCTACGTTAGTCGAACGATCTGTCGTGGAGTTTGTCCTCAACTCAATTAAACATCTGTCTGCCCACAACTTTAACAGACAGAGACTTAATCATGAGTTTGTGATCACTGAAATTTTGTCTTGGATAAAATCGAAGTGCCCGTCTGTAGTGTTTTCTTATGAGCATTGCACCCACTCTAATGTTGTTAAAAATCACTTAAAATCCTGCCACAACCATAGTCTGGACCTGTAATCAAAGCACAGAGAACAAAGAGCAACGACAGGATATTTCATAGGAAACCGAGAGGGCTCCTTTGATTGACCATTACAAGCAAAGATATCCAAATTAGAAATGATAAGTACAAGAAAGTATAAAAGAATAGGGTCTTCTGACTTTCAGATCATTTGTCCTTTTTTCCCCCTTTTCGTTTCTTGCCATTTTTTGAGCCATAGATCTCTTTTTGATATCAACCTTAGTCAACCAATCTTAGTACCTTCTTTACAATCCTGGAATAATTTAGACCATGTATAAGCTCTAAACTACATTTTACTTTTATTTGCATGAAATGTGTGACACTAAATGAATGCAAAAGGAAGGTAAACAGCATCGGCAAGTGCCACCATTTCCGTCCTTCTTGATTATAGCATTAATCAGCATTGCTTGAGGGTCCATCCAAAAACCCATATACCGGATAAGTATAAGTAACTGCTATTTACAAATTTATGTTCGATAATGGACGACTTAAGGCTTAAACGACAACCTTGGAATGCCTCTTCCAACGCTGAGAACTGCATACTGAGCGTTGCTTAATGATCAGTTTGTACACAAAGCATATCTGATAGACATAACGATTACTCTGGAAGAACGGGCGTAAAAAACTTCAGGCCTCATCTCAACCTACGTCTGAACCTGTGCAGAAGCAATGATGAAATGAGAGAGGCCAGCAGTCCACATATGAGAGGTTAATTACAGAGCGATGGCAGTAATGACACACGAGTGCCCGTAATTGGAAGAAAAACAGTCACTTATGTGGGAGGAATTAGCATTGTCCTTTGTTGATTATTGCCTGCAAGATCATTTAAAAAAAATATGAAGCAAAACTACTGGCTTGTCTGATGCATAATAATACATTCTTAAGGATAAAAATCACGGTTCAGAACTGGCATTATTTATCCAAAAATCTTAAAATTCCTACTGATAAAAAACCTCTTTACAGCAAGCACTGTAATTGTGAAGTATTCTAAAGCACAGAGGCTTTCTACAAGTATATTACTTAATCCCAAACACATCTTCTTGGTAAAATCAACACATAATGTTACCGCAAAAATGTCTGAATATACTAATCACTTTTCCAATCATCAATTTGAACTGAAGTTCAAAAAAGAATAAATCTGTGAATTTTAACAGCGAGTATAAGCAAAAGTGAATTCCAATTTACAGATAATTTTTATATAGATACTACTGATATTTACTGAGACTATTTTTGTCTTAGCTTTGCACAATAGTGGGGAAATAAACAGTTCCAATTGGGAATAACCCCCACCCCCAAAGACACAATCACACATACATATAATCACACAAAGCCTTTTAAGTTTCTTAGGCAGCAGGCACAATACACCTTAGCACGATCCGTTCCTACTGACTTCTCCCTCGACAACTGGTCAAACAATGGCTCTGCACTGTGTCCCCGGTGAAGGGGGGACTAAGACCGGGCAGTTTGCTCAGGCAGCTGCGCTGAGTTCCAGGGCCGCGGTGTGTGTGTGCATGTGTGTGTGTGTGTGTGTGGGGTGTATGGGGTGGGGGGTGCGGGAGCTGTGGGAACAACGATCCGGGCTACCCACCGACTCACGAAAGGCCACTGCGCCACCGATTTGCAATTCAGATCACGGTACAGGGAGCGAATCAATGGCCCTGTATCAATCTGCTGAAGGCAAATGTCATCTGCATTTGATTCTTGACCCGCTTTCTGGCGTCCCTCACACTGCTGCCATTGTCCCTTGGGCCACCCCTTTTCTCTGTTCCACTTCTCTGCCAAATATCCCACATTAGGCAAGAAAAATCCACAATTCAGGGTCCTTTGAGTAAATAGGCAGTAACTGTCATTCAGAAATATATCGAGCTGGTTCTGAAGGTCTCAAATAAAAGAAAGCCAAAGAAAGAAAAATTGGGAATACCAACCGATGTTTAGAAAACTAAAGAATGCCAACCATCACGATCATCGCCACTGTGTTTTATTTTGTGTCAAAGGTCATTTAAAATTTAACTTTAAAACATTTTTACGCAACAAATTATGCCCATAATACAGACACAAATTTAAAGCAATGTCAAGTTTAATTGTTATTATGCTGCTTAGTCAATACTGACAGTAGATGAAGTACCAGCACGGGGCTACACGAGTGTGCATCTTTGTGTAAAGGAAATTCCAACATTGTTCAACTGTCCACAGCTGCCTCACTGTGGCTAAATGATGGTGTTATGGAGAAGGGAGATGGACTGAGGTGTGGTGTGATGATATCTCTTTGTACTAAAATTATACTAACTTTTAGGAAACACACCTGCAAAACATTTAATCTGAAATGTTTCATGCAATGGCATAAGGAAACTTGGTTAAATCTCAGAGGAATTATTTAATTGTATTTAATAAGTAAGTGCAAACTTGAGATCCAGGTCCCATTGTCTTATATATTATAACCCGAAATTCAGATCTTTGCAAAGGAACAGTCCTACACATAATCTTCATTACTTTAACTGACAGCTCCATTCTATCTTATTAAACAAAATATTATTGTATATGGAGGGTGCAGTGCTGCCTGTTCACTTAAATTAAGGTGAGAAGTAAATATACCACTACCGGAGTTCTTATCCTGAGGCAAAAGATTCCTCTAGTGGATAAAAGTAAAACTCTTGGATTATACAGCCTGGTTGAAGGGTTGCCAGTGCCATTGCTTTATTTGGAAGAATCACAACACCCCTATTCTCTAGGAGGTCTAACAGGTCACTGACATTTGAATTAAATTATAACTGCATCCATGAACTTAATAATGGCAAAAAGTTATTGTATATGAATAAATTCCCCTCATGGAAGTAGTGGGGTATAGGCTATTTCACAAGTTTGAGTGGCATGTGTGTTATTTTCAGCTGGAGATGAACCAGGAATGCTTGCAAAGAGACACAGACACAAACTTATCGGTATTCCAAATGTGTTCTGAGTAGAGGACTCAATGGGACATGAGAGGCAATGTGAATTCTGCACATCTCGCACAAGTACAAACACATGTGGGTTTCAGATTGCCCAGTAAATAAAGTATACAGTGCATTTGTTCACATTGAAAACATAATTTGTGGACTTCCATCATCAGACAACCAGCATTTCCTCCGCCAAAAAATTCTGTCAAGCCCAGCACCTTGTGTTTATTTATGAGTCTCTGTATTTTTAATCATTCATGAGGCACGAACGGGGCATAAAGTCACCTTATTTATGGATCCTATCCTGGTCTGCGGCAAGACAACAATGGCATAATCAATAGACAATACTTTTTTGTGAAAAATGGCACCAGCGTTTGTTTTCATGTTCCATATATATTCTTTTACACGAATTTGTTTCTCAGATTTTGTTAGCTAGTGGATGCAGTCAATTTTTTATATGTTCTCCTGCTGCCAGTATTTCTATTATCAGGGACTATTTATTAATCTGCATGGTAAATTGCTGCTGAAGCTGCTTTGAGTTTAGCGATCTCATTTTATAATCCATCAAACAATGAAAACAATTAGCTTTGCAGGTACCCTCATCACTCATTGTATTTAATGATAGTGTGACGGCGAAAACAAATTACTACACTTGCCAAATTAATGGTTACTGAATGTGTTGGGTATGCAAAAACAGCATGGATTTTGTAACATTTGGCTGTGGGAAGTGCCGGAAGGAAAAGATTAACAGGGCGAATGTTCACTATTCTTTAATATGTGTGTATGTGTCTGCGTGAGTATGTGCATAAAGACTTTGTTATTTATTGCTTAATATCTCTAAAAAAGTTGTAAATTAGTCAATTTAATTTGTTGTCTGGCCATACTCTCTAAGAACGACCAACTCCCCAAGCCACAATGTTACATCACCATGCGTGTACATTTTATCGGGTGAAACACTGAAATTTGTTTGTATTGTATCCAAGGAAGTTAATTTAGCGAGCACTTAAAATCCCAGATACCAGGCGATCAGGTATTTGGCTGCTTTGGCAGGCCAGTTATTCAGGGCACCAGTTTTTCACTGATCTGGTTAATATTCTTCTTACAGTGGGACAAGAGTTCTGATGTTTACATGCAATTAACTTGACAATACACAGACCTTAAATTGTTCATCTAGAAGTTTCTAGACAATACATATATATTTTCGACTACACTTAATATTTCATTTAAAGCTGGAAAATATACTTTGTAATAAATGTCAACAACATGTAACTATATAGCACAGGCAACCAGTTCACTGCAATCAAAGCAAAGATGATCAGTTAGGACTGCCCAGACATTCACAGCCCTGATCCTTTAAAGGTGGAAGGAGTTACCTACTTGTATATGGGATCCCTGACAACCTTTCTGAAGACACTCTTTTTCATACAATGACCAGGCACATTCCTGCTTTTCTGTGTTGAAGTTATTTGATAAAGAAAGATCTTTTTTTATTTTTCGACTTCTCATGCCATTTGTGAGAGCACAAAATACAAGTAATTATATATTATAGATTTGCACATATAGATCATTTATCCCAGGGATACAAAAATTATCCATAATAATATAATAATAGGTGTACTGTTTGAACTATTATATTCCACAATTTAGAAGACTATAGAAGAATAGTTTTTCCATAACAGTTTTTTTTTCTTCTTCTTTCTTCCAACAGATGAAGAGGACCACCAGTTGTGGATTTAAACTGAGATGAATGGCATGTCAGACCCTGTCAATAACTCAAATAACAAAATGCGACATAATCATAAGATAATTCTGAAGAGATTCTTTCGCTACACGAAGACAGGACCTGACAAATGTGAAGCACAGCTGCACGGAGAAGTGAATCGGCTCAGCTGACACTGTTATAAAATACAAATAAATAATGAAGAAATGGTTTGTGTAGCTAGAACATCTGTGTTGTGCCTTTCTGTGTGGCGTGCCATGCTGTTACTGTCAGTTTGTGGCCTAAGAAAACACAACTTTGAAAGGTTGTCCCATTTGCCTAAAACTGCTAAATTGCTGATACAATCCAAAGCAAGGATTGTTTAATTACTTAAGTAAGTACGTAATTAATTTCTTCGTAGGACACAAAGATAAAATGAAGGAAACAGTGGTTTAATTTATAACTTTCAGTATTTCAGTTTGCCTTTTCTCAGCTATTCTCGTAATTACCTACCTCATATTCCCGAAAAAAAAGGAAAGCATAGGAACTAATGGTCTTAATTGCTATATAAGCATATTTTTATACATCTCGACTAAATTCCATTCTTGGTGACGTATAAATGACATTCAATTACCTTAGCCTTATTTTCCTCCTTCAGGAAAGAGACTGGTGAATTGTTTTCGTTTACCCAGGGGGTTGATAGAAACCCATTTTGATTTAATGGCATTAAAAATCCATGTTGATAATTAGTTTAAAGAAAACTGTTCAAATTTTTGTCTAGGCCCATTACTGACTTCAACAGATGTATAACAAGTAATTATATAATGCTGAATAAATAATAAAAATAAATGAATGTATTATTTCTTTACCAGACATATTTCATATAGAAATTGACTTAACTCACTAATCACATTGTAAAATTGTATTTAATATAACTTAAAAAGAAATAAAATAATTACAAAAAAAGAAAAGTCCAATTAAATAAAATTTTAGCCTTCCTTTCAGAAAAAAAAAGTTAAAAAGTGGTAGTCACCGAGTAATGCGTTGTAATACTTTTTTTTTTTATATATCGTTCAGCTTAAAGGAACATGGTTGAATCGGTAAAAAGGTCACTGGTGTCGGTTTGCCCTGCATGCTTTAATAAAATACAGGAGTTACTCAACTACAACTCAGGTTGAGAAAGTGCCAATACGTAGTATATGATGGTGCAACAGCTGTATTGGCATTCAGATCCTATCCGTTTTTATTTTATATGTACAATATATAATAAACCTGAAACCTGGCATGCACACTGAAATACAGTGAAGTTGCTATGGTAAAATAATGCATTGGGCACCTCAGGGACAGTGCCTCACAATTCTTTGTAATGTTTAGTTGGTAGCAGAATAAGAATTCATAAATCCGCCCTTGCTTATTTTGTCCCACGAGTGAACATGAGGATTTGATATAGATAGTTTACTGCTATATATTTGCAAACATGTATGATAATTGTGTCATTAAGATAATATGAATAATCAGCCAAATGAAATAGAGCAAAGCTGCCAATTAAATTTTAATACAATTTTAGGCTAACTCATTTAAAAGCGCTTTGACACAAGAGAGAAGTGATGCCTGAAGAAAAAAATAACCCAAAAACTAACATTCAGTTCAATTATTAATCTTACTGGTGTACTGAATTATTTACTTTATGTAAAGACTAAGACTGGAACCAAACTTTGGCAACCTGCTAATCGCACTTCACAAAGCTGTATTTGATAGTATGTGTTTTATTTTTTTTTAAAGAATCTTATTCCTTCTACTCAAGGCCTAATGGCTGGACCAAATCAAACCTCTATTGCACACACAATAGTATGTGCATTTCCTATAGTGTTATTTCCTGGAGTTACGTTTTGTTAATGATGCTTCAGTTAATTATATACGTAATATTCACGTACAAGAAAATTTACTAACAACAGAGAAACAAACATTAATAAACCATTACTCCAGAAAACAACGGCATGTAATACATGTAAACACAACACACACACACATCCTTACATGCCAGCATAAAAGGTTTTACTACCAGTCCCCTGTCTTGTTAAAGACCTACAGAGCATCTCTGTGTCTGTTTGCCAAGCTAGCCAGTTTGCAAACATTGAGCACTGTACACACTGTAGCAACCAACAAATCCTACTTTGCATTGCTGTATTTAATACAGCTTTCTTTAATAGAAAAAAATATAGATAAATAGTAACAAACTTACAAAAAAAAATTATATTCAATAAAATGTAATAAATTAAATCAAAATTTTAATTTGGTCCCTGGCTAAATCTGTTAATGTATCAAAGCAACTAGTATAAATCAGGGAAAAATTTACTTTTTATTCTATACATTTTCCTAGTTATTGCAAATTACTGTGTCGGCTTAATTTAGGATTTAGGACAAATTGGATGTTGATAGCCCTTTATTTGAATTCTTTGAGAAAGGAAAAAAGAAAAATTGTATTGATAATACATTTATGCATCTATGTTAACCAATCAAAAATATTTCTCAGAACAAAGTTGATATCAAAAAGCGTCAACGAGTGTGTTTTTCAAGGCTTTTATTTTTGCAGAAGAGTAGTCACTCAGGCCTGACATCTAACTGATGTTTCTTAATTTTACATTTTCTTTAAAAATCTGTATTTGGATTGTTTATTTTTTTATTTTTTTTATTTTTTTGGTTTAGTTAGTAGATTATTTAAATTTCGAAATCCTGTCACCACACACAGGGAGAGTTGGGAAGTGCGATTAGTCTCCTCCAGTAATATAATAATATATCACTGTTGAGTGAGTAAACACATTTAACATTTTAATATGGTCACCAGACTGGTGAAGTGATTACCATTTTATGAAATGTTTGATAGTTATAATTCCCATCCCAAATATACATTGATTATTTTCAAAAGTTTGAAAGCACATAGAATAAAAGGTAATAATAAGTGGGTTTAAAAAATGTCTGCTCTATGTTGTGAGACATTGCCGGACCGGAGTACAAATGATTAAAATCTTTTCAGTCCAGAAAACCCAATCCAACTGAGCAGTTTCCCATGGATCAGTTTTCACTCATGACCATACTAAGTTTGTTTTTAAATTATTCGGATTCCTTTCCCTTCAATTCTCATACTGGATGTGGACAAGACTATACAATAAGTGTTTATCATTTTTTTTTAAAGGCAGACCACTCGGTCAATTTACCCAGGCTTTGCTTTTTTTTCATGTATTATTTACTATTTGTTTATTTACAGTTTTATTGCCAGCTAAGAGGAGATGGTTTAAAAATATACATATCAATTGTATAAAACATTCTATTCTATAATAAAATATCCTGAAAAGTGTTTACCTTTTTTCATGGGAAAGTTTCCTTCATGGGAAGTCACAAATTTGTACAAAAGCGCATATTTGTACAAATATTTGTGTTTCCTGTATCATTCTTTTTGCGTTTCATTTATCGCGTTTTGCTGTTTTTGTATGTCCAGAAACTGATATCATTAATATAGAGATTTCTTTGAAGTTTTGATCCTAATACTTTCTAATACTTCACAAAATTAATTGTTTTCATATCATAACTAGAAAGGAAAAAAGAAAATTATTAAAAAAATGTGTATGTCTTATATACATCTCTTTTGTACCATTGTTGCCATTTTTATTATATCAAAAATAAGTCTATGAAAAATAAATAACGCTAGTCTATAAAATGCCTAAGTAAGCCTAATGATAAAGTCTAAGAAAGAACAAATGTGGACTAAATAATACAAACAGTGGATTACATAAGTAGATATTACAGCAGTATAATACAGCCTCTTGTGCATGGGTAAATCGTTAGAGTATAGAGGGTAGGGTGCTTTATATTTGTTCAGAAAATTCTGGAAAGGCTAGTAACTTTGGCAAGTATGAAACTCTGCTGGATGTAAATTCTCATTGTGTCCAAGTCCACACAGCGTTACTCTCCTCCCTCTATTCATAATTCTGCAAAAAAAAAAAAAAGCCTGTAGAATATGCGTGTGCTGTTCAAAAGAATAATGGCTATCGTACACGTAGTTAAATTCTATCAATTTGCTGTTACTGTTGTTTCTGAGCATGCCCACAGGAGACGTTTCCTAAGCAGCTGCAAACGGGCTCTTCTACTTCTGGGCTGATGCAGGGAGCTCATTAGCATGCTCTCTTGCCTACCAAAACAGCCTTGTTTGCATATTGAGGAAAATGGAAAGTGAAGGTAGTATAAAAGACTGATAAAATGCAACTCCTGATTTGCATTTCTGTCAGAGCTGCAGTGTTTGTAAAGAAATAACAAAGTTGCACACATTTGCTACATATTATGCACCACTATCTTAAATGCTGAATAATTGATAGCACTACCCCCCTAACCCTTTTTACATTGTTGTTGATGATTTTGTTTTCAGAAGGAAAACCTCCTAATGTCTCTTGCCCTGAATAACTTTAGTAACATAATTTTAGAGTTTGGGATCTTGGTCACCTCAAAAACCTATTTGTCAAATAATTATTTTTATTTGTATTATGTAATTTTTTAAATAAAAAGACAAATCTATGCTGGTGCCTAGAAGTGGCAGGGTTATGGGTTTGAATCCGGCGTGTGTCTGAGGGAGTTTGAAAGTTCTGCCTGTGTTGGCATGAGTTTCCTCCTGGTGCTCCGGTATTCTAACATTGTCCAACAGCTTGAGTTAGGGGAATCTAACAGCCAGCCTTGGAAGCAGCGGGTACTGCTGTCACGTCCCTTTTCAACAGTCCGGCACTACAAACACAACCATTGGGCCTGGCACACTTCACCTGCAACTGACAACAAACAGCAAATGCTTTCTATTATGCTAGCTGAATCTGAATCCATTGGCTTGCAGGGAATCACAGTGGGCCAGACTACACTGTCTAAAATATCTCCAGCCAGCAGTAATGATGTTCATGCCCAGGTTCCTGGCGTCAGACCACAGGCAGTCACCCCACATGATGACCACCTTCTTTGTGGATAGCCACACCCAGCCAATGACTGCTTAACCCACAAAAGAATTATGCAGCCTGCTGATGTTTTTCAACATGCGGGCAGGTTCCTACCATGGAACATTGTCCAAAACTGTCTTTAGGCTGTTCACTTGCCCTCAGCAGCCCAAGCAGATGGGACACCCCTTGGAGTCCCATTGCAAAGACATTAACCTACCTGCTCGGACTGGTGCGTAATATGGTTACGACCGACATTCTTGCTACACTGCCACTAGAGGGGCCTCTGGAATTGGCTGGG
Source organism: Hiodon tergisus (assembly GCA_025775045.1). NCBI lineage: Eukaryota > Metazoa > Chordata > Actinopteri > Hiodontiformes > Hiodontidae > Hiodon > Hiodon tergisus. The sequence continues at coordinate 19,491 of JAOVYW010069121.1, forward strand.
CACTTCCCTGCATGCATTAAATGTCCAGTGATTGATCGACGTCCCTCACTCATATGCTTGCACGCATCCAGGGAGTTCCAACTCCACACACTAACACATGATGAAAGCGAGAACTCCTCTTTAAACCAAAATGTCCCCGTCTGAGTTCGGAAAATCAGTTTTCGCGCCATTTTTCACTAACGAAAAATAAATTTAAATCAGGATTGCTTTTTTTTGCGCTTAAGACCGACGACAAACCCTGTACTAGAAACTGGAGTGTGTATTGCACATCCAATCTCTATTTTAAATTTTGGTATTTTGTAGTAAAATGAACATATAAATGGCAACTGCAGACCCTCAATAATATCTGAAGTCAATTTTTTACTCTTCTAAGTCACTGTTTCATGCAAATTTTGACATTAAGAGCTAATTCCACATAAAAAGTATTTAGCCTAAGTCTATGCAGACTTGAATAAAATGTTACATTTTTGGTGTTACATGTCTAAAGTTAGCCAAATTCAATGTGAATTACAGGTAATATAGGACACTTGGTAAAAGAAAATTGCGGATGCTTGCTGGATCTTAAATTGATCTTAAAGTGTTTTTCTGATAATGTTAAACTTGGAAAATACTGCTCCCATCCATTTAAACCAGTAGTCGACATTTCTATTATCTGAGTGACGTGTTGTTTACAATGTATATAAAATATATATATAAACATGAGTGTCCCTTTGTGATCCTCTATCCAGGAACACCAATCGGTTTTTAGTAACATCAATCAGTGATTGATGCAGAACTGTGTGTGTATCTATGTATATTGACATTTACATTTACATTTACATTTTTTGCATCTAGCAGATGTTCTTATCCAGAGCGACGTACAAAAGTGCTGCTGTTTTAGGGTTAAAGTGCAATAAAAACTGAGTTATCTTGCTCTATTGACAGCAAGAGAGCTGTCTCTATTGCTCTATTGAGAACAGGTGTAAGACATATCAATAAACATGCTTAACTAACACAAAATCAACCCATCATAATTTATGCCTAAAACAACAAAAGCAATCTAAGCACCAATAACGCAACATGAACATCCAAACAACAGTTCTTGGGGGGGGGGGGGGTGTTCAGGTTCAGGGCTGAGCCATGAGGTATTGGTGGAAGAGATACGTTTTCAGTTTACTCTTGAAGATGATGTAGACCTCAGATCATCTGATGTCCTCAGGAAGGGAGTTCCACCATGTTGGTGTAAGTGCTGAAAAGAGTCGGCCGGACGATGTTCGCATCCATAGGGGAGGGACCACTAGACCACCGCCTGGCAGTAGAGGATCGATGGGATCTGGTGGGGTTGTACGCCAAGATTAACGTGCAGAGGTAGCCAGCAGCTGATCTGGTGGTCGCTTGGTGAGTGAGGGGGAGGATCTTGTGGTGGATCCGAGCAGCAACAGGGAGCCAGTGGAGTTTGATGAGGAGGAGGGTGGTATGACTGAACTTCCTTTGATTGAAGACCACCTGAGCACAGTGTTCTGAATTAGCTGGAGAGGTCTGATCGATGAAGCTGACAGGCCAGCTAGAAGAAAA
>JAOVYW010069132.1:0-21043 GCA_025775045.1 Hiodon tergisus
TCAGGGGGATTTATTCTGTATCATTAATGCCTGGATACTGGCACTCCTTACTGAGCAAAATGTCTCAAATAAATTGAGATTTACACTCTACACTCCCTAATCAACAAGCATGTTGGTGTAAATTGTATAATATCATTAAGTCAGTATATACAGAGAATCATTTTAATAATCATAATATTAATATTTTTGGACCCACACATACACAAAACTAATCCAAACCTAAACAAAACGACTATGACAACTGTGATCGGTCTTAAACTGGTTAGCCTGCTACCAAATTATCCAGCCATCCACATTACCTCAGCTCCCAACAAAACTAACTAACAGCCTTTTATGCTCTTGCTGAGTAAACATTGCCTAAAGCTGTACTAAACAACCAGCTGGGAATCATTGGCAACTCTTGGTAACTCTAGACAACACCATCCTAGAGCACACCACCCTAGAGTATCCCAACAATTTCAGATACATGGGTCTGACCATCAATGCCTCAGGGAGCTTTAACCTGGCAGTGAATGAATTAAAGGAGAACGTACCCAGGGCTTTTATGCGATAAAAAAGAAAGAAAAAATAGCATTGAAATATTGGGTTTATTTAAAAACAGTGACCCAAACTCACTCCACCGTAAAACCCTTCAATGCCGAGAGATAATTTCAAGTGTCCCCCTCCGCCTGCTGGTCCTGAGTTACACTGACATCGGCTAGTTTCAGGACAAAACTGTGAATAAAATTCCAAAGCTACACCCTAGAAAAATTCCTGGTTACTGTCAGAGACAAAAAGCAATGGTAGATCCTGACCGGGTACTGTCTCAGTGACCACATCCTGGCCATTGAAAAAGACCTGGAAGAGGTCGAGGCAGAAACACACTTTGTCCTACACCGTTAAATATATCCAAACAGGAGACACATTCCCCTCCCACATTTCCCATTACAGACCTAGAAAAACTGGTAGTCTCACTAGGGGTGGGGTGCACAGAAAAAACGAGTTGTCTAGTATGTCTAATACTGACATCGAAATTCAATAATTACGATTGTAATACCAATAAGAAATGTAACTTTCACCTCTGCCTTGCTACTAATAAAAACACCTATTGTGACCAGTATGTAGATATGTTTGTACTGTAACCATTTTTTAAGCAATTATGGTGCCTATCTAGCCAATACATTTATAGTTTTGGTTTGGCGCATAAACCTTGAGAGCTAGAATGCAGATTCTCCAACGAAACAGCCTCATAAGAATAATAACTGAATTATAGAGATAAGTCTCTACGGTCACACGCAATTTTGCCCTGAGTAATAATGGCTGCCATTTCTGCTTCGTTTCATTCCCCAGAGTTCCTCAGTCATGTTGACGGATATACTATTTCCAAGATGTCCGCGCCCGGGGAAGACACGTTTTCAAACGAAGAAGGGGAGATGGAGGAAATGGAAGCGAGTGGAAGTGACAGAGACGAAATGGAGGATGAGAAAGAAGAGGGACAAGGGGAGACGAAAGTTTACGTTCCCGGAATAGAGCCTCTAAAGCCCGGAGAACAGCTGGAAATGGACCGGTCAGCCTATCGACTTTACCACGAGTGTCAGACCGGTTCGTCAAAACCATTTTCTTGTGCAATTTCTCAGGCCTATTGTGGAAAATATGTCACTTTTGTAGATACTAAACGAAACCCCTTTACACTGATCTGTTATTGTTTTTGCTAGTAGTTGCCCCCAGTAGTTGTCGACAAATCTATATTTTGCATTAAGATCATTTCTTTATGCAAACGGTCACGTACTGAATACATTTTCAGATAATTTACTTGATAATGTTTACTTTTGTACAGTCGTTTAGTATTTTAACCAGCTTACTTAACAGTTGTCACGACCTGACAAATTCATTATATTGTTTTAACCGTTCTCATTATATTCATTTTCAGGAGTAATTTGCAACAATATCAGAATGAGGCTACTAATCCGTTGCTTCTCCCTGTCTTATTTTCAGGTGCTCCTTGTCTTAGTTTTGATGTGTTGAGAGATGGCGAAGGAGAGAGCAGGGATCAGTTCCCTCTTTCGATGCTGTTATGTGCTGGTACCCAGGCTGACTCTGCTCACAGTAACAGGTAGAGGGGGCTACAGCACCGTGTTGACTGTCAAATTCCAGTTTTTAAATTTTTGTTACACTGTACTGTAGCTGATGTCTTATACACTCACTATACTTTAGCCAAAGCCTTCCCTCTAGTAACAGGTGCGGATCTTCCATGGGTGCAGGGGGCTCCTGCCCCCCTTGTGATCTGATTGGCCACCCCGTGTGCCCCCCCCATTTTTCATTGGCTCTTAGTGATGTCAATCACCGTTTGCCTCGAATAGTCACAAATTGGGGGTCCCCCCTGTGCCCCCCACTTGAAAATAATCTGTATCCACCCCTGTCTGGTAATAAAAAGTCTGCAAAGTACTGTACAAGTTAAGCACTAGCGACTAAAAGTTTATTGATAGTTGGCCTAGATGATGTGCATCCTCAGTGTCCTTTCAGTATGTACACACTATAATATAGAAAACAAATTAAATTGCTCTTGCCCCCTGCCTCCATTGCCTCTCTTCCAGACTGATAGTAATGCGCATGCACAACCTCTATGGTATGGAGAAGCAAAAAGACCAGGAGAGCAGTGATGAAGAGAGTGACGAAGAGGAAGAAGATTTGGAGAAGAAGCCACAGTTGGAATTGGCCATGGTGCCTCATTATGGAGGAATCAACAGAGTGAGAGTGAGTGCATTTTAACTGTCGGCTTTCTGTCAGAAAGTTTGTTGTTGTATTCCATCATGTGTAGATATAGTATTTGTACTCTGTAAACTTTAAATGGCAGCCTAGGCCTCCTGGTGTGCCCGATTTCGTCTGATCTCGGAAGCTAAGCAGGCCTGGGCCTGGTTAGTACTTGGATGGGAGACCACCTAGGAAGATCAGGTGCTGTCCGCTCCTCCGCCTTGGGTCCGCCCTACGGCGGTATCTGAGCCAGTCCCAGGCCTGGATAAAGGAGGAAGGGTTGACTGGATTGGTGCAGATACACCGGTTGTGAAGACACAGATGTTTGAAATTCAAGGCATAACCTGCTTTGAATGCTTAAGTGCATTGTGCCCATGGTTCTTAAGAAGAATAAGAAGAAACTTTAAGTCCAGCGAATTTTTACTTTTACTAAATTTTAATAGTAAGCCTGCAGTGAGTGACAGCATGTTTGAGCTCTGAGATGGGTTTTGGGGTACAATATTATGGTGGTTCATGGTTCTCATTGAAACTAATTGGACTCGCATGAACTTAACACCTGTACTAATGATGATACCTTAATTCATTAATACATTTTGCACTACATTTTTCACTTTCTGGGTCAGATGCTAACCATATTTTGTTGCCTTGGTTTTATACTTTATACTGCAATGACAATAAAGTTGACAATCTGTCTGAAGTGAATGCTATATTAATTTTCTGCACCCATCACTCCCTGTGTTAGGTCACCCAGCATGGGGAGTTGTCATTGGCTGCTGTGTGGTCAGAGAAAGGTCACGTGGAAATTTTTGACCTCAGACCCCAACTGGAGGCTGTTCATAGCTCGGTTGCTATGACAACATTTCTAAGGCACCAACAGGGGGAGATAAAACCTCTCTTCAGCTTTTCAGGTCACATGTGTGAAGGCTTTGCCATCGACTGGTCACCTAAAGTATCTGGTGAGTGATTATGAATTTTTGGAGATTATTAAAGTATGCTGAATTCATGTGTACAATAAATAGTGAGATTGGGGCTTGTTCAGCAAAGAAGTTTATTAAATAATGTGTTACTTTTCTCGCACAAATCTGGTTATAATTTATTAAGTGTAGTATTTGGAGTTTTCTTGGTTTCGGAAGAATATTGTTGCTGATGAATTTTGTTGTTTAAATTAATTTTATTTAACAGCCTACCCCATTAATTACCATTTTAAAAAGAGTGTGGTGTGTGAATGGTATAACAAAGTTAACAACAGAACATATGGGATATCCAAAGCCTTTATAGGTCTTTTGCTGAGAGGTATTCATGTGAAAAAACTTGTCTTATAGGATATCACTGATTGCAGAGCCAGAAATGGGAAGTCATGTTAAAATTCCAAGATATTCTCATTTTGCTGTTAATCCTATCAGAAGTGAAGTTAAAATAATGCATTTCATATTAATTTTATGACACATCTTTCCTTCCTGACCTTTCATAATGTCTATAACTATGACCTTTTTAAACTATAAATCTATAACTAAGACCTATTTCAGACGTAGTTAGAGATTGTGCACTATAATAGTGCTTTACTGAAATGTTTATTTTTTCCCCCCTCTCTAGGTCGTTTGGTTACTGGTGACTGCAAAAAGAACATTCACGTTTGGGAACCGCGGGAGGGAGAGACTTCGTGGCAGATTGACCAGCGACCATTCAGCTCCCACAGCAAGTCTGTCGAGGACCTCCAGTGGTCACCTACCGAGGCAACGGTATGCTAAGACCTCAATGATGTGTAGAAAGGGGAAAGAGGGGAAGAATTTAGGGGTGAGTCAGAATACTTGAATACCATATGACAATATACTACATTGAATAAACTTTTGAATGCTTTGACAGAGGTGCATTTAATTTCTTGCTTATAGTCTATAAGTTCTAAGCTCTTTTGTAAGAAACAATTTTTTATGTATTCATATATGTATTTCTGTCTGCGTGGATGCAGCATTTTATTCATAATTATTTATTTATTTTAATTACAGGTCAATTATTCAAATACTCAACATATGTGGCACATGAGTATTCAAATGTCTTTTTAGAAATGCCCACCTCTAGAAGAGTCATTTGATGGGAGATAAAGGGGCAGAAACTGTGTTTCTCAAATCTTTAACCATAGCTTTCCTCTTCGCTCAGGTTTTTGCTTCCTGCTCAGTGGATCAGTCCATTCGTATCTGGGACATCAGAGCTCCTCCTAACTCCATGCTCTCTATCGAACAAGCACACTCCTCCGATGTCAATGTCATCAGCTGGAGTCGGAATGAACCATTCTTGCTGTCAGGGGGAGATGATGGTGTTCTTAAAGTCTGGGATTTAAGGCAGTTTCAGGTAAGTTCCATCACCGCTATGAGAGGGGACTTATTTGTTCATTTGCAGTCGATGTATTGAACTTGTATTGTGAACCAGTGTGTTACCGATTTTGCATTTGCTTACACTACCGTGTTTAGGAAAACATTTAAACTCGTTACTTCATTAGAAATTTCTCCCACTGCGAAATAATACTGTTTTTCTCTCTCCATTGTTTTGTCGACAATCCCTTAGTCTGGCCGACCGGTTGCCAGTTTCAAGCAGCATAGTGCTCCAGTGACATCTGTCCAGTGGAGTCCCCTTGAATCCAGCATCTTTGCAGCTTCAGGAGCCGATGATGTAGTCAGCCAATGGGATCTATCTGTGGAGTCTTGTGATGTGGGTGCAAGCGCCAACGAGATCAAGGAGTTACCGCCCCAGCTGCTCTTTTTGCACCAGGGTCAAACAGAGGTGAAAGAGATCCACTGGCATCCGCAGATCCCTGGAGTTTTAATCTCCACTGCTTTGTCTGGCTTCAATATATTCAGAACAATCTCCGTTTAATGGGTGGGTGTTAGTTTCCCGAAACCACTTCATCTTCCCCCTAAAAGTCCCTCTTCTCCAGGTACGCAATGAGCGTGTACTTTGCATGTACCCTACTCTATCACTGTAAATGTTTGTTGGTGTTTATAAGACGCCAGTTGTCTGTTCCACACCCTTCTTACCTGCCCAAACAATAAAAAATATTTTCCTGATATATGTATATATGTTCTCAAAAAGGTCATTACTTTTTCAGAGGAAAGCAAACAATACAATTTCAGTTAAGGTAATTTATACAGACAAGTTTATTTATCAGGTAAATTACCGTAGACTAATATGACTATATTGATCATGGTTTATTCAGTCCACTCCCAATAAACAGTCAAAAGTAGTGTTAAAATCAATAATGCAAAGTATGGAAATACAAGAATGATGCCAGGAAATATTTATTAATTAGCAGTTCTCAGAAAATCTCAAGATGTAATATAAGAAAAATACTTCTTATATCGTAAAACTGTAAAAGAGACCATCCCCTTTGTTCTAAAAGTGTTTATACATATAAAAGTGATCCACAAAATAACATTTCATAAATAAGTATACATGGGATAAACTCAAGCATGCTGCTCAAACTGAGCTCAATACTGTACTGAATAGAACTTCAGGCCATAGATACCCTCAGAAGTTAAACTTACAAACATTTATTTTTATTTTATTTTTTATTCGCTATTTGTTATTTTTGGGTGCAGTGCTATTTTGATTTGTCAAAAATGTATAGGTTCACTTCTGCTGTTGAAAGGACCCAATATGGTAGTCTTGACCATTTTAGTTTATGATGAGAGCTCAGACAGAACAAATTAAGAAGCTTCTGGATAGGATTGAGAAAAACTGCCATAAACTATTACGCAAAGGTCTAACAGTAATACCGGAATGATTAGATCAGGTAGAACGTTTTCTCAAGTATATTTTTTTTCAAAAGTGTTTTTATATATTTAATGACAGACTGGGATTTTTGTAATCTGTGAAAGTGCTTTAAGAGCTTCAAGACCAGGGAGATTTTTGAATGGAAAATTATTTCCTGTTCATTGTATTTATGGTGGTCCAGTAAAACTGTGCCACAAATTTTAAACTAATTTGCACTTCCTCTAACTTCGTAACATTAGATGAGACTCAACTGACTATGAGGATATGAGGAGCCTTTAAGAGTGACAATCTCAGGAGGCTGACGCCTGACCCCGAAGATGTTTTAAAAACCAATCAACCCCTTTCTCTGGCATTGAATCATAGCTTAATGTAGTATCCGACCAGATGCAGAGAAGTACAACAAACTTCCAGAAACGCAGTACTAAGTGCCTGGAATGATAAAACTCTCTCTACCCCGGACCAAACCATATGTTTCCATATGTGTGTTTATATTGCTATATTTAGCAGTATAGTACTGGCCCCTTTAAATGAACACAGTGTTAACAAATTACTTTAATCTGATGATACATCAACAACAGTACTTTTACCATTATTTGTCATCTTGCTACCTGGATCATGCTGAATTTATTTTAGTTTCCAGTTGTCTGAATAAGCCTAAATAATTGTATTCTCCTTTCAGGCAAACATATTTATAGCCTGTAACTAGACGGACAAAAATTCCAGGCAAACTTGCATTATTGTAAAAGCAACTAAAATATAAATATTGCTGCTGAGGGAGACCAGACAAAACATTTGCAGCTAAAAGTGAAGTACACTTCCATTGTAACCCTTAATTTCCAGTTGCAGTTTTTGTCATACACAATTCTCAGATTCTATACATGATTACTTACGACATATTAAAACAAACAAACAAAAAAAATCTGCTCTGTGATTGGTCCTTGTTATATTTCTGTCTTGCTACTATAAGCCGATCTCATCATCAAACTCATCCTCAAATGTGTAGCCCCGCTCACAGCCAACACCCTCCTCCTCAGACTCTGACTCTGACTCTGAAAGGTGGTCGTTCCCTCTCCTTCTGTCCAGAGGGGGGACTCCTTCATACTCTGAGCCAAGAGAGGAAGCAGGGCTTGGTGGAGAATTAGCTGAGTGATTAGCAGGCTCTGCCTCCCTTACCAGCCTTTCATGACAGTAACTGCTCATACCATTACCTTTCTCGCACTGTCCTTCAGAGGGGCTCACAAACCCAGCTGGGTCTTGCTCCAACCCCTCACGTTCTTCATCTCGACCAATGATTTCATCTCTTTTATCGCTAAATCTCACTTTTGGTCTAGGCCCCGCCCCTTTTAATTTGGGCCCACTTTCCTCTGTCATTTGCCCATCTAACTTCTCCCTTAAGGCCTCCCCATATACCTCCATGTCATTTTTGACATTAACAAATAAATTCTCTCCACATCCACCCAACTCCAGCTCTGCCACGCTCTGGCCAGGACTAAACACTCCAACCTTACTAGTAGTCCATTCAGAGTCCAGCACAAGTCCATCCATTATTCCGAGAACATCTCCCAAAATCGAGGGGCCCAGGTCAAGGTCCAGGGTCAGAGAAGACACAGATTCTGAGTGCCTCAATTCACAGGTTTGCAGACTGTTGTCATCTGAAGCGTCACTGTTGAGCGGTATGTCTGAGTCGACAGTGGAGAGTGTGCCCTGGACAGAGTTTGTGCTAGGTGAACTGGGACCATGGGTGGACAGGAAGGAAGTATCCCCAAATGCATCACCCCCTCTCCCTATGTGCATTGTGTGGCGGAAATCACCAAGGGGAGCAGAAATCATTGTAGGGTCCAGGCGAGACGCACGGGATGATTTGTGGAGTGGCATGACAGCTGAGAGAGAGAGAACAAATGAGTACTCCAATTATGCATTGTCCTACATTAGAAATGACTTGCTATTAAACACTCATAAAGACTAATACACATACAAGTTAACACCATTCCAACTTTTAGATTTCATTCAGTTTTGCAAGTGTGAGAAACAAATGAGTCACTTGGCACCCAGAGTGTCAGAGCTATGTTTGGACTTGCAGGTAGACCACATACTTTTGAATTCCTTCCCTCAAGGTGTGTTGAAAGCAGAAATTACGCACATCTCTCATGGAACTCACTAGAAAATGCGCTTTATTCCATTTCGGTTTAACCTACTTATCTTACTACTGAAACATTTAAATGATCAAATATTGTTACTGTAAAAATGTAGATGCACGAATGAAGAAACTTGCATTAGTTGAGATTTCACTTTCGTTAATCAAATCAATATACACGTTAAGAAGCGGAACAGTGCCATCATAAAGCAAATTACGCCAAGCAGCAGTCAATTTAGCGAAAATACACATAAACAGTACTAATCACTATTATAAATGTTAAGCTTATACAATGAGTTATGTTATTATTATTATTGTTGTTGTTGTTGTTGTTTTTGTTGTTGTTTTCTGTACCCTTCCAAGAATATAGGAAACAACCGTTTTTTTTCATTATCGTATAATAATAAATACAGCGCTTGAAACGAATACATCTGCTTCTAATTAAACAACTTTTTCATGAACTGGCTACAGAGACTGGTACCTGTATTTAACATTATGAATAGTCAATGCCCATATCTATATCTAACTATCGAATTCTGTAGTTTGACAAACTTTCGATAATTTAACCAAAAATGTGTACCCCAAATATACCACTTCCCCTCCCCCTTCCCCTTCCCTCTCCTTCTTCTCCCCCTAGAACCAAATTTCAGAGAAACTTAAAATACAATTTTCAGTTGAAATCTCGCAATAAAACACGAACGAATCATGTGAAAAGTGAGAGAGACAGAGCGAAATAAGCAGCAGAAATGAACTTTTCCAGTGCTTTGGCAAAGTTCATCTCAGGAATGTTAGCCATCTACCTAGCTAAGTACGTCAAATTATTTATTTCAAAAAACCTACTTTATTTCACTTGCGTTCGTTTTTCGGCTCCTCGCTCAGGACTAGGCGTTTTTCATCTGGCTTCCCTTCTTTTATCTTAACTTTAAGATCCTTTCTTGTTCTTTCTGTAGTTCGTTTCTTTCTTTTTAATATTTCTTTTTTTTTTCCTTAGGGATGGGCAAGGAAGTGACGCGACTTTTATTAGGGAGTGTTTACAACTTGAGCGCGGTCAAGGGAGAGAGGCAGAGTAGAAGACTAAAGCAATGGCTTAGATTTCACTATACTAATGACTCTATTATTCGAGTGAGTCATCTTTCATCCAGTTCACTTAATGTCCAGAAATACGTGTTATAAATGTTAAAGAGCTTATTTGTGAAATTCTCTTTCCCTTTTTACCTTTGAAATGAAAAGGCTCTCCTATTATTTTTTCTTTCACTTTAGGTTCAGGTGTTCTACATGTACGTTTACTGTTCTCAAAATAAACTGGAAGGTTTTGCATATCCTTATGATAGTTAATGAGGCATAGCAGCCCTCAAAGTCTTCTTACTTCGTCACCATGACGACCCAAATCCATCAAATGGGCCAGGCTGTCTCAAAGTTTATGTAATTAGTCCAGTTTTGTTTTTACAGCATATCTACATGTTTGTTATAATTGCTGGGGGGGGGGGGGAGCATGAGAAGATAGATATAACTTGCATAAAAACAACCAATATAACTATATTCAATTTAGTTTTTGTGCTATGGAAAGAATATTAGAATTTACCACTGGGTATTAAAGGAGGTTTCATTCAGAGACTGTCTATTGGTGGTTTTCAGCATCATAGACAAAACAAAAAGCAATCGATGGGAAGAGACTGGTTAAGAGGTGGAACATATACTCAGAGAACAACCGAAGATATTTTTAACAAATGCAAGTACTTTGATTAAACTGGGTCAATGTCTGTGTATTATATCAAATTAAAACCTCAACACTTTTTCCCCCCCAGCTCCATCCGATTTTCACTTCAGGTCCAGTAACACATTTGCAGTGTGCTGTGTGTATAACCGCTTATATATTTAGTGTTAACTTTAGGAAACAACAGGAAGAGGCATATTTTTGGTTTTTACTCATATTATGTTTCTCTGTGGAATGCTGTTTGAATCACACTTTTTTGATGTTGAATTACGTAATCTAACAAAAGCTGGGAATGTCTACATACATTGAAGCTTAGTTATGTACATGTACATATTAAAAGTATTATACGCATTTATCCTTTGTCACTTTGTCCCCATTAGAAGTGATCTACCCCTCAAAACTTCTAATTGTTCACTTTCCTCTATACTTAAATACTGAGCCGCACAACGCTTTGTACCCTATTCTAGTCTTTGAATGGGACAGAAAGTGTGTTACAGATTAATAAAACCTTAAATCCTGGAAATACAACCACAGGCTTGCTTGACAGGAAATAGTGGGGGAGAGAGATGGGGTCAGGAATGTTGTGTGTGTGAATGAGTGTACCTCGGCCTTTAACCGCTAACAATAGTCCTGAAATAAGAGCCATTCGTCGAAAGAAAGTTTTTTTGTTGTTCTGCACCTGGAAGACACTTGTCGTCATTGTAACAATCATTACAGAAAAGAGACAGGAGAGGGCGCGAGGTTTTTATGGCTATATGAATGAATTCATTATGAAACAAATCAACAAAAATAATACAAATGATGATAACACACAACCGACCTGGTCATTTATGGACTATTAATTATTATGAGCTCCATTCTAGTCTGTGTAGCTTAAGGAGTGCCATTAGAAATGCGTCTGACGTTTTTGCTGCGCCCCCCTTGTGTCACCCGCAACAGACTGTACACTGTCAGCGCCCCGCGAGGAGTCTTATCAAACGGGAAGTGGGTTGTATAGTTGTTGTTGTTTTTTAAATAAATATTTACCAGAATAACTTCGTTACCTTAGTTAGTGACTCCCATGTGTGTATGCACCTGCTATCGTGCGTACCTGGAGTTATTTAAAGTTATTCAAGTTATTCACTCTAACAGCGCCTGTTTAACGAACGGCAATAATTAAGATGATAATTAAGCCGTATTATTCAGGTAAATAATAGTACAACTTTCAATATATATATATATCTAGAAAATATCAGTTGAACATATTGCGTCAAAATGACTAAGCCACCAAAAACATATAAACTTTCACAAATAACAAATTGAACAGACGCATCAAAATAGAAATACAGACTATAGGATATATATAGTTATACCACGTTGCGGGAAACATTTAAACAGATATACCTTTTTAAAAGATATCATATTAATAAGATATAAAATTAAATCGTAAAAATGGAATACTCTAAAATGCTATTTGTCACAGGCAACGCGGGTAACGACTTTCTCCGGTTTTCCACCGGGCCTACATCCGAAAAAAGTCTCGCGATTTGAATAATTTGACTTCGGGCGTTCATTGTTTTTTTGTTTTTTTTGCATTTGGCTGTCTGACATTGTCGTCGAGGCTCCAGAGCGCAACTTACTTCCACAACCGGCTGTCCTGCAGTTTTCTGTTGGAATTATGTTTAAATATGTTTTATTGTTTCCAAACGAAATCGTTTCGGCTGCTGTTTTTATTTTTTATTTACATTATATGTATATTGACAAAAACGCAAAGTGCAATTTACTTACGAAATAACTAACATTTTATTAGTTGGTTATAAAGTTTAAATGACAAACATCATTTTCTAGATTGATTTTGTTAGATGTACACCTGATGTACCTGACAGGCGGGGCGGATCCAGATTTTTTTCAAGTGGGGGGCACGGGGGGAACAGGGGGGAATAATAGTTAAATTGGGAGGGATCCCAAAAGTGACTATTTGAAGCGAACAATGATTGACATCACTAAGAGCCAATGACAATTGGGGGCCAATCCGATCACAAGGGGGCCGGGTGCTCCTCGTGCAACCACGGAAGATAGCGCCTTCCAGACAGGTGTGAAAAAACGCAAGTTATGTAGGAAACTGAGTCTAATGGCGCAGACGTCATCAAAGGAGAATCAAAGGCCTAAGCGAACCTTCCGGATACTATAACGTAGTTCACATAAATATAGTTTTATATCACAACATTTATTATCTATTGTTCATTTTATAATGAAATAACGCTAACTAAAAGTTTCAGAGAAGAGAAACGCAATATTCTGGGATGTATAGTACATACATAATGCGATGTCATTTTATTATCTTACTGTAATTGCTTGCTAACTGAAACTATTAGCAGATCAAAATAATAATAAAAAATCAGCATGGCTACATGACCTACGAGAAAGAAAAAAATATCTTCATTAACTTTAAAAAATATCTGGATATATCCATAAATCATACATTTTTACCTCTCCATTCTCGGATTATCACTGATAAATAATGAAAAAGTGTGTGACTTATTCTTAATTTGTGTTTGGAAATTTCTGATGCTTGAAGTTGCTTGAAGTCACTTCAACAGCCTTCGTGGAGCAGACGTAAAGAGTGGAGAAAGACAGACATAATAGTTAAGATTTGGACTCTGCGGAAGTATACTTAAAAGTCGAGAAAATTAACTATTTTCAAATTTTACAACTGGGTGGTGAGTTGTTGTTTTCTATTTGTTTCATGCTATGTAAAACACTTGTTGTAATTTATCAACCGTCTGTATTGAAAATATGTTTAATTTAATTCATAATTTAATTAATTTGAAAGTAAATATGTTTAATCTTTTCTGTTTCTATTTGACCCTGTAGTAATTGTTGCTTTAATATGCCCTTTCTACTGAGGGTAAGAATTACATTATTACACAATTGTGTGTCTACATTACTATCTCGTTATTTTCGGTGTGTGTGGGTAGTATGTTTATTGGTGTATATTTATAATTAATAGAAGTATCTGTAAGTAAATTGCTGGTAAATTGCATTTGTTTTTAATTTCTTAAAAAATGTAGTTGCGCTGCCAATTCAATCATATAAAGTTAATTCACAAGAAGCCAGTTTGACTATTGACCCTGAATGCACAAAAATCCTGATAGGGGATAGGTTTACGTTAACATGTATGACAAACCTGTCCTTTACTGAAGTGTGGCAGAGATTGATCGAGTAATTAATTTCAAGTCTTGCAATTCTTAAATTTGGTAATATTACTTTTTCACACTTTCAAAGAAATTTAGTCAACAGCGTTTTTTTTCCTTTAAAAAATTACTAGCTGAAAATTACTTCATTACTACTTGCTATGAATAAAATGGAATTGTTGAAAAAGCATTATGTTTTATTTACTTAATTTCAAAGTAAATCATAAGAGTAGCATTGAAGTGGAAAATGTTTTTACTGTCATTAGAATACATTTTTAGTTACATTTTTAGTTACATTTTAAAAAATTTAATTCTCAGTCAAAGTCGGGAATAATCAGTGGCAGTTATTTTATGGCTTCTCAATATGTAAATTCTCCCCTTTGTTTATTTCATTAAACTAGAGTGAATGTCTTCTTCCATATTTGAGCTAATAGAAATCTATAGTGTAAAAATTATGAATTATCCTTTTTCATAGCCGGCATGAAAACATTAATTTCTATCGATTTCCTGTATTAAGATTACATTTTACTGTTCCTCCTGAGACAAAACTGAATAAGCACTTTGCATTCAGATGGTTTATACATTTTGTCCTTTTCTTTTTTCAATATGTGACGTTTACCTGGCTGAAACCAGGGCGTAGGTCTTGGCAGGTAACGCTCATCTTGGTATTTGTGACATTGTTGTCTTTATTATCCCCAGAGTCTGTCCCAAGTTTCACCATAGATAGTGATTGAGGGAGAATATGTCACATTATTTTGTCACACACAGAAACAGAAACATTTATGTTCTGCAAAATAATGGATGTTACTTACCAATGTTCAGTTAATTCAGGCAATTGTTTATATCTGTCTTCTCAGATTTCCTTCAGGGTCTCCTGTGAACATTTCATACTTTAATTGCTAGCTGTGCATGATCTTTACTGGGACAGTGATCCTAACAGTTCACTTCCAAAATCCTTCTTTTATGCCCCTGACATAATTCCAATATTAAACTGCTGATATAGCAGCACACGAGAAGTGAAAGATAAAACTCAAATTGCTCTTCTTATTTGATTTAATATTTGATTTTGTAATTTTTAGCTTGTATTTAGTCTTTTGATTCTGTTTATATGTGTGTTCTTTATTAACCAGTGTGTAAGTAGAGACATGTATTGCAGAACAATTATAATAAAACCAAAGGTTCACAGGACATAAAATATCTATTGGCTCGCTCTTTAACTTGCTTTGCATAAATATTATTGCTCAGGTGTATAGTAGATTACATGGGTCTGTAAAACATTAAGTGACTTTCAAGTAAATGTGTAAATGACGTATAAATTCAAAAAAGAATGTAAATATATTTATGTGTGTGATGTTTTGTGGGTGGAGTTTTAAGTCGATTTGCAAGTGGCCATTTTTCTTTTACTTTGGACTATTTACTGTATATCTTGACATAAAGCTGTGGATAAAGATGGATGGTACAACTAGCTATTCAATGTAGAAACCCATAAATAAGCCTGAACGGGTTTCCTTGCCTAGGTGGTAGTGACCAAGTAGTGATGTCGAGTTCATTTATTTGATAATGCACAACTGACATCTCAGATGCACCGGATTTAGCTAACAAGCTAATTTACATCTCTGAAATGGTACAATTTGGTGGCTTCTGGTACAAAAAAGTTTATCTCCCCAACTTTGTGCTGGCTGTCCTTGCTGCAGAGCTGTACTGGGTCTTTTGGTGGATCTGCTGCTGGGCTGGATGTTATGGAAAGTGAGTCGGGCCAGTCCTGGGTATGATGGGCTGGGCAGGCTGTGACGGGTAGTATACAGGATAGGTCTTGGGTAAAGTTAGCCAGCCCCCAACAGGATTAGCCAAATAGTTAGCCATCCCCAGAATAAGGATTCTGAATTTTACAACTTTACAACAGGAAGAGTTTATTTGAACTTTACAATTTTCCTTCTGTTTAAAAATGTACATAAGCTATCAAGGACATAAGCTATATTTGAGCCCAGTCATCAATGAATACTGCCAATTTCTAACCCCACGCACCACCCTGGATCCTGTTCGGCCCCATACGGAAGTCAGTTGGTCAACGCCCTTGAAACCTGGTGCTACGGGTGCTGTGGGCAAGTAGAAATTAAGCAAGAACTGGGAAACTCAAGGCATGGCCATGCAGTGGATGAACGACAACGAAATCCTATCCTCCCTTGTCAGTTATATATATATATATATTGTATGCTAGCGGCCATGCTGCAAGCTGCATGCTGCTTCCATTTAGGTCTTAATTTAGTTTGTATGTCTGTATGATGGGTTTAAAAAAAATTATAATAATGATTGTAATATTTAGGAAGGAAGGGGATGTGAAGTTTTATTTCGTGTGTTTCATATTTTCATTTTGACCAAAAAGGCGAGGACCATCCTACTCCTCCTGCTGGAGTAAACTAAAGCAAACTCAGGTTGAACTAACAAACCCCACAAACCCAGACAGTGACCCCAGCTGGATACAAACCTAGGACCCCGGTGCTGTGAGCCACTGTGCACAGGGAATCTTTGGATGTAATTAGTTGATGCTCAAGAAATAAATCAACATAAAACAAATACATTTTTTCTTCTGTTCACACTTTTCAGTAGAAATACATTTTAATTAAATTTAACACTAAATTGCTTGCAGAGTTAATGGAACCTCAACAAAAACGACCTCTTTTGTCAGTACCATTAGTTTTACCTGAGACCACCCCTGTCACGGGCTTTTAAGACTAGTTACACATCTAATTCAATACATTTCAACATAGGCTCAGCAGGTTAACGGTCATTACTTTAGAGCAGAGTTTTCAAAACTCCATAAGGAATTTTAAAGTCCGCTAGTTTTGCATTTGATTTCAGTATAATCGTTAAACCTGCAGTTGACAACTGCCATTACGAAATCTTTATTATAAGACTTTCTTTACTTAACTTAACTTAGAAATATCCTATAACGCAGCATATTTCTAAAAAATAAAATAAAAACATTTAAGAAGAGTCACTAAACAGTTTACATTCTCCTCCAATGAGAAAATACGAACCGAATGCGTAATAACCAGCAACCATTTTGTTTCGTTTCCATACTGAGTGTAAAGAGGTCGATGATGATGATGACGACAGGCTAATTCTATCAGAGTTTTGTCGTTTCAAAACAGTTTGTTGCTTTTAAAGGCAAATCATAAAATTTAGGTGATTGTTTGGGAGCCAATATCAAGAAGACACACTTTAATGCAGACGCATTCTGTTTCTTCTTCTGTTTAGCCTTCAGACTTATTTAAGAAGTTTCCGGATAGCTCACTAGCTGGCTAACTACAAAATGGCGGCGAAGTCGACACTGCCAACCCAAACAGCGAATTGGTATGGTTTTATAAATTGGTTCAATGCAACTTTATAGTATGAACGTTTACAATCGTTTTCTTTACAATGTATTGGTATTGTATCTAATTGTGGAAACCGTATTGCAGCATCTATCGAGATAGCTTCATTTCCAGCTGTATTTCTCATTTGAGGCCTGCGTGTTTGGTTTGTTCTTATGCTAGAGAGGCGATTAAGTTTCGTTTAAAGTTACATTGTTTCGAGCAAGAAAGGGCAAAGACCAGCTGTGAAAGGGAGTGCGTCTCATTATTGTCTTATGTGCTTTAAGATTATTTTACACAGCTAATGTGTGCTAGTAGTTTGTAAGCAGTTTGTTTTAACCTCACCGTAATCTTCGTAACTAGCTTATTTACTTTGTCTTGCTTGTTTATTTCATTCTAAGACTTAACTTTTCGGCATACTAATACAGTAAATATGGCTTTGTTAACCACATTGACTAACAATCTTGAGCTATCTTTCAATATAAACATCTGATTTCATCGTGCTTTGCATTACCAAGGTTAGGTTAATTCCAACCACATTCTTAATAGGTCGTATGGCTCTGGATCTGAAGCTCCAGTCCATGAGAACCCAGAATGGGAAAAGGCAAGACAGGCACTGGCGTCAATCAAGAGCCCAAACAGCAAAAACCCTCAGGTCACTCATGGTACAGCACAGGTAAACTGGGCCATTACCGAGTTATACACATCTACATTGTTGAAAAACGGTAGCGTTACATTTGTCTTTTTGCTTCATCTAAAAAAAAAAAAAGGTAATTATTTTGTGAACTGTTTAATGTAGAAAACTTGACAGTTGTACACTGTCCAAGCTACTATTTTTATACATAGTTTCACGTCTGTATTATTCAGTTGGGATCAGCCGACGAAGTGCCGGAATCGCTGGTATTCTAGCGGGAGGCGATAGCGAACGGATTGAATGCAACTTTCACAGAGCGTGTTCTGAGCAGCAGTATGCTAACTCACCCAGTGGCACTGAGGAAAAAACCACCTTTCCCTCTTTTCTTTAATTGCTATCATCTGCTAACAGCTAGCTTGAAACGAATACACTGGTATAGTGTTGTAGCAGTTGACAGCAGAAAATTTGGATATTGTGTAAACTAAATACATTTATATATGTGTGTGTGTGTGTGTATATATATATATGTGTGTGTATGTTTTTCTGTTTGATATAGAAGCTGATAAAAGTAGGGCTGATCAATAGAACACCCAGAGTTTTTAAGAAAGTAAACTGAGGCGAATTCCCGCCACATTCGTAAGCATAGATTGCACGGAGATTCTGAAATTGAGCCGTCATGTCCTATACAGAACAGCGAGAGGGCTGGGTGAATAGTACCTTTAAAAAAACAGCACTGAAACAGGGATATATATTTACTAACCTACAGTAGCTAGTGCGAAACCGACTGCTGATTCTGAAGCTGCGGATTTGCTTAATATCCGCTGGATTTCCGGAAACTAGTTCTAAGTGTCCGCTGTGTCCTTATACAGCATTAACTGTCTATTGCTTTTCCAGGCTGGGCAGTATCAAGCTCCTGTGTCAGATTCTACAGCCCTTCAGCAGCAGCAGCAGCAACAACAACAGTACTATCCATGGTACCAACAGAATCAGCAGCCATATGCTGGGTACCCGTATCCCTACAACTATTACTATGCCATGGCCCCAGTAAGTGTAAATGTGTGTTTTGCTTTATTTCACGTAGACTTATCTTCGTCGTTATTTCAGTAGTGACCTACTTATTAAACTCTTGCTTTGCTACTGATAGTTGTAGTATAACTGTTCTTTGCTTAATATTTAACTGTTCACCTTAGGAAATTGGTGTACATGAACTGTTTTGATGTCACTTTCCCAGTACGCAAGTGGCTATCCTCAGGGCCAATATGCCGTTCCTGGAGCTTACCAAACCCCCACCACCCCAACTGGGCAGGTAATGATTTTAAAAAATCTGGATTTATAGGTTACTTTAGTTTGATGCGCCATGTGATTTTAATGTACGTTGGATTAACTTATTTTTCTTTTGGTGTCTCATTTTGTTTTGTCTCCCCTCCCTTACCTGCATTTGTCCCTGTGACTGCCTTCCTTTCGGCTTCCTCTGCAGCCTCCCTCCATGCCCATGCTGGATGACCAGTCTTCCAGTTACCTGCAACAGCCCCAACCGCCACCCCCCCAAAGCCCTACTACCTCCGAGCAGCCTCCTCCTCCACCCCCTCCACCCATACCTCCTCTGCCCAACTCACAGTACCCTCCTCCTCCCTCTCAAACCACTTATAACACCATGTCCTACCCTTCCAGTGATTCTAATCAGCTGCGGGGCTACACCCACAACCATAATCAAACCAGGCCAAATTATAATCAAGGCTATCAGAACCAAAGCTCTTACTCAAATTCCCAGAGTAACCCGCAACAGCAGTCACAGCAGCAGCAGCAGCAGCAGCAGAACCAGTATTGTGGAGGGGCAGGAAGAGGAGATGGGGCCAACAAAAAAGGCAACAAAGGAGGACAGCAGTTGTGGCATCGCATGAAACGTAAGCTAAGATTTTTTTCTGTCCCGTTACTCAAGCTATGTCAGTGGTGTCATTGGTCCTGTGTCAAGTGTTCAATCAGTTTAAACCCTCTCTACGCTCTTGCTTTCTTCCTTAGAGGCTCCTGGAACGGGAGCAGTGAAGTTCAACATTCCCAAGCGACCGTATGTCATGACCAATCAGAACTTTTCATCTGAGGAACAGGGTAGTGGATTAGCAGGTGCCTCGGCAACTGCTCAGAGTCGGTGAGGACAGTGGGATACAGGACCCAGATTAGTTAATGGATGACGCTCTGCTGTTCCTGCTATATTAATCCAGTATTCTGCAACCATAAGTATTTCTGTGAGGGGGGGAGAAATAAAGCCTTATCTAAGTTATTAAAGTAAACTTCTTTCTCCCAGCCCACAGGACTGGCCCCAGGCAATGAAAGAGTATGTTCAGCGATGCTTTACAGCCTGTGAGTCTGAAGAGGACAAAGATAGGACAGAGAAAGTGCTGAAGGAGGTCCTTCAAGGTAGACTGCAAGACGGTACTGCATACACCATTGACTGGAGTCGGGAGCCACTGCCTGAGTACGTGTAAATGCTTTGATTCATTTGCTTTGCATAGAACGAGGATAAGAATCACAGTATGAGCACTAAAAATATCCATATCCACTGCAGTAAAGGTGCTGTTTATGCACACAGTGTATTCCCTGAGGAAAGTCCTCTTCAGTTATCTGAATACAGCATAGACCATAATGATACACAGCTGATTGATGTTTCTGTGCAGGCTTCAAACACTCATGCACAATTGCTTTAAAACCAATGAAATTGAAGGTCTAGTTTAGCATTGCATCCTAAAGTGGAGCTTTATCCTCGTCAGGGAACTACTGCTAGAAAACCCACTTTTATCCTATCCATCCCCGACAGACTGAAGACCAAGCAGTCTCGTTGGGAGGCTCTGCCTCCGCAGCGGACCCAGGAGAACTCTATCAGTCGTGGCGGTGGTACCAGTGTTGCAGGACGTGGCAGGGGGGGTGGTGCCCGGCTGGGTCACTACCGAAATGTTTTCTCCTCTCAAAGGAGCCCCTCGTCAAGCTCCTCCCACTCTTCCTCCCGATCCCCCTCTCCAACCTCACACAGCAGACACAGGGACCGAGGCGGTCAGAGACACAGGCGCAGGTAAGTTGTGGTTTGAGGCCCTGAGTAAGAGTATGCAGTATGATGTAAATGCAAGATTAAATTAGCTATGATGGAGGGAATACTGTTCGGGCCACTGTAACCTCCGTTTTCTTTCCCAGTGACTCAGGCTCCCAGTCAGACAGCAGTATGTCCAGTGACCTCCGACCTCAGCTATCACGACGCAACCAGAAAGGAGGTAGAGGTCGTGGTGACAGGGATAGGGGCCGCGGTGGCGGTGACAGAGGTAGAGGAAGGGGGGGAAGAGGCAACAGAGGAAGGAGGTAAGCACTAGTAAATATGGTATATGTAGTATGGTAATATTTGTGATTCCCCACTTATTTTTCTTAAGGACAAAAGCTTATTAAATAGCGATGGTGGTATTAAACCTGTTACATAGCGTTTTCTTGGGGGGGGGGGGGGGGGGGGGGGGGGGGGGGGGGGGGGGGGGGGGGGGGGGGGGGGGGGGGGGGGGGGGG